>PVJL010018015.1:0-16952 GCA_004026885.1 Lyroderma lyra
AAATCAGAAGAGTGAACATAAAAAGAAAATCTATCCCCCACAAAATGAGGATAGTATAAAAGACCTCTGGGACAACATTAAGCATAAAAGCATTCCCATGATAGAAATACAAAAAAATAGAATAGATAAAGCAAGAGATTGAGAACCTATTTTTAAAAGTAATGACTGAAAGTCATTAACCTGGCAAAGGAAATAAGATATACAAGCCTCAAACATGCAGAAAACTCCAAAAAAGTAGAACCCAAACAAGCCCATGCCAAGACACATCATAATTAAAATAGTAAAGGGTAAAAACAGAGACTCCTAGATGCTTGATAAAAAAGCCAAACTAGTAACTTAAGAGAGAGCTCTAATAATAGACTGTCAGCTGATTTCTCAAACAAACACACAGACTTTGAAGACCATAATAAACTGGCATCAAATATTCAAAATGATAACAAGGAAGGACCTACAACACCCAGCAAGGCTATTATTTAAAACAGAAGGACAGATAAAGACTTCCCAGAAAAGAAAGAGCTAAAGGAGTTTGTCACCACCAAACCAGTATTGCAAGGAATGATAGAGGAACTTCTTTAAGACAAGAAAGTTCATGAATATGAATAATTAAATGGCAAGACCTACATATCTGTCAATAATTATTTTCAATGTAAAAGGATTAAAAGTTTCAAAAGACACAAAATGTCTAAGTGGATAAGAAAACAAAACCCTTATAAATGCTGCCCACAAGAGATTCATTTCAGATTTAAAGGCACAAACAAACTGAAAGTAAATTGATGAAATGAGCTATTTCATGAAAATGGATGCAAGTCACAGAAAGTTGGGTGCACTTACTTATACCAAACAAAATAGACTATAAAACAAAATTTATAACATAAGAAAAAAATGACCCAGTAATATCACTTCTGGGTATGTATCTGAAGAAATGCAAAATAGTAATTTGAGGGGACAGGTGCATCCATAAGTCCATTGCAGCATTGATGTGGAACCAAACTAGGGGTATATCAATAAATAAATAGATAAGGAGGAGGTGGTGTATATACAATGATTTATTACTAGGTCACAGGAAGGAAAGTGTTCTTGACATCTGTAGCAGCATAAATTGGCCTGGAGGGTATTGTGCTGCATGGAGTATATCAGACACACAAAGACAGATGCAATTTGATTTAACTTATATGTGGAATCTAAAGGACAAAATAAACAAACAAAAAAAGAAACAAACAAACAAACCAAAAGGTGCAAACTCCAATTACAGGTAAGTACATACTAGGGAGGAATGGACCACATGAGGACTATAGTTTAACACTGCTGTGTGGTATATTTGAACACGACTGAGAGCAGATAATAAAAGTATTTAGCACAAGAAGGGAACACACACTTCTCCTTAATTATTCTTTTTTTATTATCTATATGAGTTGATAAATGTTAACTTTGTGGTATTTACATTAGAAGATATAAAAATAATTTTATTTATAACAATTGTTACAATATTGGGTGAAAATAAAACAAATTCTAGTAAAATATCACCTATGAAGTACAGGTTATAGCAATTTTAGGAGAAAGTAGTTTGCCCTGGAAACTTTGTAGACTACATATTATGCAGAATTTATTCTGACACATTTTAGAGGAAATTACATCCACTCAGAACACATTTATGTATTATTGCCTTTTTGTGGATGTTTTTATTTTTTGTAACGTGTGTGTGTGAAATTGTGTGTGTGTGTGAAATTGTGTGTGTGTGAGTGTACTGAGCAAGTAGCACAATCACAGCACAAAAGCTTATCACTATTTGCGTGAGCAGATAAACTCACTCAGTGACACCTTTTGTTGTCCATTCAAGTGCTCAACATGAAATTTTACTTAAAGTGGTAAGAAAAGTAATCCCTTCCTTTCTAGAAGAGCATTGATAAAAACACACTTCCTCTCTGACCATCATGATCATGGATGGTGCTTGCTCAACATCAGGTCTCAGAGAGTCAGGAAGTATCCAGAGGCTGCTCCTGGGATTTTTGCATGCTCCCCATAAAATCTCACTGCAGAGAAGCTTGAAAAATAACAATAAAAATGAATTAAAAAAAAGAAAAATATGGATCCAGAGGAAATCAGGGAGGAGTTTAGTAATATACATCTCAGTGCTCCCTGTCACATGTCTCCACTGTCGTGCTAACATTGCTTCTTTCAGAACACAGGGTCCTCTCCTGAGGACAAACGTGAGGAATCTGTTTGGAGCCCTGAGCTGACAGCTCTTCCCAGTAGTCCATGTGGACCCAGAGATGAAAGGGTGACATATATCCGATATGAGCTTGTTCAGTCCATTCAGCAGATGGGGAGTCTGCCGGTTCTTTCTAAAATCAGTACAGGAAGGGGGCACAAAAAATGTCAAGCGCTGATGTGGAACTATTTATCCACCTGTGAGATGCACGTGGAGCTGGCACAGAGCCTAATTAATCAGCAATTAATCTGTGATGTTTAGACTTATCACTGAATAGTTAAAAAGACATGGAGAAAAATCACATACACTTAGACATTTTTGCTAATGGGCATATTTTTCAGAATCTGAGGCATTTTGTTGCAAAATTAGAAAATGCTAAAGTAGGCATTAAGGCCTTGCCTTTTCATAAAATTCAGGCTGGTACAAATAGTATACAACACTCAGAAACATATATGAATATATTACACATACACTGATGTACATAGCATGCACACTAACACTCTCAATGACACATATACAATAGCATGTATTAGATAAAGCACACACTGTCACAACAGCAAACTAAAACTGAAAAGTTACACATGATAAAATGCACACATGCACACACAGACATGCACCCATTAACAGACATATTCACATAGAAAGAGTAACCAATACACAAAAATATACAAGTGTAGCAAGGAAAGTTTTTGAGATGCCTTTTTCTGTATGGAGAATAAATATAAGGCCAGTTAAAGAAACTTGTTCACAGCCTCCCTCTGCACCTGTTCCACAGATAGGCCCCTGTGATCTGTGGGTCCTGAGCAGGCCCTGCAGCCTGGCCCCACTTTTGGTACCTGAAGAATTTTCATATCTGGGCGGGTTCTGCTTTCCTCACGAATTGTATTTTTGTAGATGACAGAGATAAAGTGCAGGGATATCTGATTTTTGGATGTATCTCTGGAGTCAAGATTGTGCCCTGTAAGAAAAGTTTAGGGTGTGCTCTACCCCTGACTCTCATGAACCTCATCTCCTGCAGGCAGGTCTCTTTTTGTGATCTTTACCAGTACTGAGCATGATTCATGCAGCTCATCTGGGACAGAAAACCTGGGGACAAAGTGGTCACTGGGAGTAAGGGGACCCTGACCTTTCAGCTTCTTTACACTCATTACCTGAGACACTCACAGCAGTGAGTTTCCATCAGAGAGAAGATAATCCCCAGAATTTCTGTGTTCATGAGAACCTTCTGCTCTCCGGCTGACATGTGATACACAGAAATGAGAAAAACCTGTTTTTACATTGTGGGTGGGGTTTTTCCTCTAACCTCCTTCTTATTTACATGTGGGAAGGTACTTGTTCTGTGAGACATTGGAGTCTCAGAACAGAAACTCAAAACACACATGGCAAAGAAATGAACACATGCTCATTCACACTGCTTCTCACACATTTGAACACACACAATTTCCAGTACCACAGGAAGGATAAACTGTCCCAAGCTTCCTGAGTTTCAGCTAAGGTTCTCTTCCCCAGGGAATTGTGATGGGCTCAATAGTAACGCTCAGGAATATGTAGAATTTTTTCATGGAAACATGTGAGTGTCTCTCATATGACAGGTCTTTGCAGACCTGACAAACTCAATGGTGCTGACATGGGGAGATTAGCTTGAATTATTTGGATGGAACCTAACTATAAATACAAGTGTCCCTGTCAGGGATAAATATAAAGAAAACAGTATATACAATAAAAATGTATTGTAAATGTTGAGACAAGATGGTGGGGTAAGTTTGAAATCCACCTGAGTAAATGAAGAACAAGAGGGTAATGTGCTGTAGGAAAAACAAAGTAACTGGGGTGGGGGGGCGGGGAAATTCTGAAGGATTGATTCTACCCCTGAGGGACAAGGTGTGTAAGACTGAAATAAAAGGGCCAGTGTAGGGACACCATTGCATATAGGTGGCAGGAGCCTGAACTGAGCTGTAGTCTTTTATTTTGTAAAATGTTTCCCAAACAGAGAAAAAATGAAAGTCAGGAGGATTGTATCTGTCCAGGAATAAATAAATGACACACAGGAATGTGGTGAATTGCGTGATCTGTCAGCTGCCAACTGAAAGTGCACTTTCTTTACTTGTCTGCAGGAAGAGTAAGAGAAATTAGAGTTACAAAAATAATAAAAGTAAACAAAAAACACTATGACTTGGACTTGGACCTGAGGGCAGCAGAGAGCTTTGAGAGGAAAGACTTACTCCCATCAGAAAGCTCCTTCTTCACCCAGTTTCACACATGTTCCTGGAGGTGATCTCTGAGCTCGCTGTATCCTGAGCAGCCCCTGCAGCCCAGCCTTTCAGTTGCCTACCAGGGAGTTTTTGTCTGGGCTCACACTAATGTCTTCTCACTGTGTCTCTTATACAGTAATACATGGCTGTGTCCTCAGATTTCAGGTTGGTCATTTTAAGAGACACTGTGTTTGTAGGATTGTCCCTGGAGATTGTGAATCTTCCTTTAACTGATGGAGCATACCACTGACTTGATCCAGATGGTTGACTCACCATTCTTGCCCCTTTCCTGGAGACTGACGCACCCAGTTCATGCCATAATCAGTGAAGGTGAACCCAGAGGCTTTGCAGGAGAGCTCAGAGACCCCCCAGGCTGTCTCACATCTCCTCCTGACTCCACCAGCTGAACTTCACACAGGACACCTGCAAACAGAGTAAAGAGACTGAAATCAACCCCAAATGGAGCAATCCTGGAATAGCCTGATGCAAAGGGACATACCTTTGACAGTGATGAGAAAGAAAACCCAGATTAGTGCTAAACCCATGGTGCGAACACTGAGGACAGGCATAGGGTAGGGCTCCTCACCAGGATCTGCAGGGACAGAAGGAGAGCTGCTCTTAAAAACAGGGGAGGAGATTTATTTGCATGTCTTTCCCCTGTGGGCAACTATGAGTGGATCAGCTAGATCTTTTGTCAGTCCCTTAGACTTCAGAGGGCAGATGACAAAGAATTTTTGGGACTGAACTTAGGGGCACTATGCTTTTCCACCCTTTTTCTCTAACACTCTCTGGACCATCATGGTGTAAATTCTTACCACTAACTTTGTTCCAAGAAGGGCATTAAGTGTGAAATTCTGCAGAGTAAATGCACTTCAGACAGCAGCCTCTTCTATTTTTTTTCTTTTTTTTATTGTTAGACTTATTGGGGTGACATCTGTTAGCAAGGATTACATAGGTTTCAGGCATACAAATCTACAGTGCATTGTCAACTTGATGTATAATAAGTTCACCACCTAATGTGACTTCTCTTTCCATCACCTTATATTTAGCTTCCCCCCTCCTCTCACACCCGCTCCTGTTTCTCCCCTCCCTAACTCACTCGTCCCCAAATAAACATTAAACTATTGATTGTGTCCATGGGTTATTTGTTTGTTCATTTCTTTTTTCTTTGCTTTCAGTTTTATATTCCACATATGAGTGAAGTCATACAGTTCTTTGTTTTTCCTCTCTGGCTTATTTCACTTAGCATGATGATCTCCAGGTACATCCATTTTGTCGCAAATGGAAATATTTCATCTTTTCTTATAGCTGAGTAATATTCCATTGTGTATATGTACCATAGCTTCTTTATCCAGTCATCTGTCGCAGGGACCTTTTGTTGTTTCCATGTTTTGGCCACTGTGAACAGTGCTTTGGTGAACATTGGGGTACATAATTCTTTGCGGACAAAGGTTTTCAAGTTCTTTGGGTAGATCCCCAGAAGGGGGATTGCTGGGTCAAATGGTAACTCCATTCCCAATTTTCCGAGGAACCTCCACATTGCCTTCCACAGTGGTTGTACCAACTTCCATTCCCACCAGCAGTGTACCAGAGTTCCTTTTTCTCCACATCCTCTCCAGCACTTGTTTTTCCTTGTCTTGTTGATAACAGCCATTCTAACAGGTGTGAGATGGTATCTCATTGTGGTTTTGATTTGCATTTCCCTGATAGCTAATGAGGATGAGCATTTTTTTCATATGTCTGCTGGCCATTTGTATTTCTTCATGGGAGAAGTGTCTGTTTAGTTCTTCTGCCCACTTTTCAATTGGGTTGTTTGTTTTTTTGTTGTTAAGTCTTATTAGTTCTTTATATATTTTAGATATTAGACCCTTATCTGATGCATTATTTGCAAATATTTTCTCCCATTCAGTTGGTTGTCTCTTTGCCTTGTTGATGGTTTCTTTTGCTATGCAGAAGATTTTTCGTTTGATATAGTCCCATTCATTTATTTTAGTTTTTACTTCTCTTGCCTTTGAGGACAGATTCATGAAGTCTTCCTTGAGTCCTAGGTCCATAAGTTTAGTACCAATGTTTTCTTCTATACAGTTTATTGTTGCAGGTCTTATATGAAGGTCTTTAATCCATTTTGAATTAATTTTTGTATATGGAGAGAGTTCACAGCTCAGGTTCATTCTTGTGCATATGTTTTTCCAGTTTTCCCAGCACCACCTACTAAAGAGGCTGTCTTAAAATGAGCTGTAATCCACTGTTCTTTTCACAAAGTTAAAGTCTGCATAGAAACAAAGAAAATCAGATGTGTATGTAGTCAGGGCTGGAGCACATGGTTTCAAATGTCCTAAGCTCAGGTTGTCACCAAGTCTCGCTGGTCATCTTTAGGCACCTTTCTGCAGTAGTCCCTGTGCACTGTGAGAATTGGTTGAATATTCACCATATTTGGGGGAAAGATCTGGTGTGGCCAGGTGATAAAGCTATGACCTGCTCTCTATGCCACTGCACTTTGTCTTCTCTTCTGCAGGGACAAGAATTCCTAGGCTTGGAGAAAACCACCTGACACTCTGAAAAAAGGCTACATGTAATGACCTCGTCATTTGGTCAGATTATTGCTGACACATTTGTTGGAGGTCTGACAACTATGTCATTTAAGTGCCCAGTATTACTTTCACTTAAGACACTGACAAATATGTCACAAGAATATGAAATTATGGATCTATCTGTCAGATGGAGACAGGGGCAGACATCCTAACAATATTGGAAAACCAAACATAATTGTATATAAACAATAATTGTTTAGTCAGGCAATGTAAACTTAATCAAATTTCAAAATTCAATCAAATTTGATTAAATAATTATAATAATGAGATAAAATTAAGACTTATCTAATTAAACACTATATGTAAAATATGTATTATTTATTACAAATAATTAAAACATCTACAGAGATTGTGAATGAAGCGAGGATGGCTGCCAGATGTTTTCTATTCAATATGTTCAATTAGAGATGAAAATACCAAAACAATAAGATATTGGAATAAATAAAACTGACATTATTCAGATGTGATATTATTGTGTTCTTTCCAAACTATATACGTGTGTGTGTGTGTGTGTGTGTGTGTGTGTGTGTGTGTGTGTGGTAGTTTTGATAAATTCAGAACAGAGTGAATAGAAATGAAATAGTTTTATTTTTATATGTAAAAACATAATTTTAAACATTTACAAAAGCTTCAAATACATCAAACATGTAGAAAGCACCACAAAAATGCGTGCTTACATCTCTCCAACCTTCTGTTGTTTACTTTAATTGAATCTATGGAATATTTTCAAAATTTGGGGGAAAAAAGGGGCTTCCTACCAGTCTGTCCAGCCTCTGATATGCTATGTTGAGAATACTGTATTGATACTATTTATGTCTATTGTGTTCATCACAGTACTTAATGGCTATTTAGACTTCCACCCTGCTAAATGAGTTTCTCTGAAGTCTCCTCTTCCTTTATCTATTCTCTCATATACTGTAATTTCTTGTATCATCTCTTATTTTCAGGGGAGAAGCAAAGGACACAGAAGCTCTATGGCTGTTCAGAAAGTTGTTTGCTTTTTGCATCAGTTAGGTACCTGATGTGCTTAAGCAAAAGACACCCTCACCTTAGTACTTATATCTAGCTGGTAGTGGGAGTATTGAGGGATGGTCATCTAGGTAGTCACAGCACCACACAGTAGGATTTATACCACATATCTCCTGCTTCCTATGCTATTTTTACTCAAAGTTTAGGAAAGAAGAGAGACAATTACCATAATCAAGGTAAACAAACTGAAGAAGCTTTGATCCAATACACTGGGACAGCCATTTAATTAGGAACAACCTGCTGTGTGATTGGATCTGGTACAGCCATGCTTAATTGTTCAATGGTGAGCCTTGGATCCTGCAGAAACCCCAACATGCTCCTCCACTCTGCAGGTATAAGATCTGGAAGACTCCTTGCATGTTACTCACAACCACAATCCCTCAATATTAAGAATCCTCGATGATCTGATGACAGACATCCTCCAAACAAGACTGCATCTGCATAGCATTCTTCTGGGTCTGAGTTTTATGGGCTTCCTCTCCACCCTGAAATTTGAGAATTTTTTCTTGGGGCTGCCCTGTCTTCTCATTCTCTCTCTTCCACAGCTTGGTGATTCCTGTTCCTGCCCCGTGATGGGAGCTGTGCTCAGTGCACAGAGCTTTCAGATGTCCTGACACATTTGGCCAACCCTACTGTGCACCTGGCATTTCTAAACAAGTGGACTATCTGCTTCTCATCAATGTGTTCATGAGACCTTAGGGTAAATGGAGCAAATAAGAGTACTAACAGTTGTTTGAAATGAACCATCTCACACATCTGTCCATGCTGAAATAACTTATCCTTGTTTAAATGTCAATTAAGTAAACTGAGGTGTACACTTTGGGTCCACAGGCTCTGGATAACATACTGGAATGCACACTTGTGCACATTGTAGTAAAAATTAACAATGGCCTCTTTTGTGATCATTTTATTTTTTTAGATTAAGTTATCAGCTCCTGAGTTTAGATTGGGTAACTGGAAGAGGAGCATTTTTCTCTAAAAACAACTTTGACCATGTAATTAAAAAATCTAGTGTTAAGATAAAGAAGATTGAGATACTTTATCTATTTCTGATGATGCTGGGTGCAGAACAAAGCTGAGGGGTGATGGGCCTATTCATCTGCTAATTCTCAACCTCACAATTGGAACTAAGCAGAAATCATTCTAACAGCACAGCTTGAGGTCTTCCCACATGTGGAACACATTGATTATAAACTGCATCTCAGGTGGTGTGTGCAGGCTCTGAGGTGTGCAGGATAAGCTTCTACCACAGACTCAACAGTCAGATAAGTTTATATCTTTCCCCTAGAGGAGGAGAGGAATAGTGCAACACAGTCAAACAGATTCTAGCCAAGACCACTGTACATAGAGGTAAAGCAATGGAAATAGTAAACAAATATTGTCAGTATACATATAGACCACTGTACACAGAGGTAAAGCAAAGATAATAGCAAAAAAATATTGTTACTATACATTTAACCACTGCTGCTGAGAAAAGCAACACTAGGCAAGGACTTCCCAGAGAATGAAGGAGAAAATATGTTAAGGTACATGTGGAAATTAGAGTTCTTTGCAGCCCACAATTTCTTCCTCATATTCTCAGATAAACAAACAAAACCATGCTTACATATATAAACCCAAAAAGTAAGGCATACACCTCACTGAGTCCTGGGTACCTTCTCATAAACAGTTTTGGCTTCAGAACACCCTATTCTTCCAGCTGGGATTTGTGTGTACTTCATGACACTTTAGGGAAGACCCACCTATCTTCTCATACTTCTCTCCTAGACTTGAGGTAAAATTTGATTCATTTCCTTCTCTTCTGTTTTTATTCAGGTCCTTTCCTGCAATTGAATGACAAAGGTGTTTTTCAGTATAGTCCATGCAAAGATATATATTTGTTTGTTTTTCCTTCTTAGAAAACCCAAGCTGAACCAAAGAACTTACCTTAAATATAATTTAACTTCATTCTTAATGTTTTGCTTGTGACTTCTCCCTTTTCACTTTGGCCCCACCTCTGGGTAGTTTGATATAAAGAACACATGTGCCTTTTCCCATGGTGTCTTGAAAAGATGAAATGTCCTGCATGTAGAAATTTCCCCCCAATATCACCTCAAGGCCAATATGAATGCCCATCTCACTTCCTCTGCTCTACTCAAACCACACTGGACCTGCTTTACCCACCAGGCCTCTCCAGTTGTCTCCTGTATGAGTAAGAGTCAAAGTCATTTGGCATATAGAAGGTCACAGTGTAGACCAAATCCAAAATATCCTGTGCAAATCATCTTGATGTCAGGGGTGACCACAAAATTTGGAACTGTGAGAAATATTCCTAGACAATGACCATATCCACTGAAGTCAATTTTATCTCCTTTGCTTGTGATTGGGCTGTGCTGTGTGATGAGAGCTGGTGCTTTGAGCTGTGCTGCCCCATGCTATATTTTTGAGTTCTGTCAAGACTCTGAAATGGGGTTTACTTATACATTTTATAATTTTTCTTTTCTCTCCTTTTCTTTTGGTTGGTTCCCTGAGCAGGGATTGAACCGAGGCCATGGCGGTGAGAGCACTGAAGCCTAGCCACTACACCACCAGGTATATCCACATCCCGATGTATACATTTTAATAGTTAAGTGGTGTTTAGACAAAAACATGTGATTGAAGATGCTCCACGATGGTCTATGGTTCTGTGTCTCAAACTGGGTCTCTTTGTGTATCTTAGAGAAATTCTGTGTCACAAAATGAGAAAAAGCTGTGATTAAAAATAACCTTAGTTGTGGAACCTTTACAACCAAGTTTTTTGTCCCTTAGACCATGCAGGAACTTGTATCAGCAATACAAACATTTGGCACCTTGGACTTTGGTTCTAGCAAAAGCAAATGCAAACCCATGTTAGAATATGAACAAATTTTGGATGGTACAAATTTTTGCTTCTCAATGGTAGATCTGTTCTGAAATAATCATGGTATCACCAAGTAGATGTCAAGTAATCTCTCAGGATAAACCAATGCTAACAAATAAGGAAATATGTGTCCTATCAGCTTGAGCACTTGTTGAGAACATTCATTATCTGTGTAAGTGGAAGGCATCCCTGGACATCCAATAGAGTCAGAGCTTAAGAAAGTTCTAATTTGAACACAATAGGCCCAAAACTCACAAGAACAAAGTTGATTCATCACTTTAGATCACTGAACTATAATTTCCCTGGACCTTCTGACTCTGCAGAATCTTCCCTATCATTGTGTCCTAATTCGTATTAAAGAGTAGAGGATTTTATTGGACTCCACATGCTAATTACTTTATAGTTCAAAAGTATCAAAAATTAGCTGCATTCCTTAGGAATTGTAACATTAAATGTCAGGTAGATATAGAAAAAAAATTTAAGAATGTGGTGTAGAGGTCAGATAACGGTAGGAGATAAATAAAAGCAAAATTATTATTTTTATATTACATGTCTGGGTATTTTCTGGAAAGCCCTGATATACACAAGGCATGTGACACCACTATCAGGTTTCCCACCATTTAACAGAAGAACAAATTCTTTTCCTTTATGGAGGGTGGGTAGTTTCCTGGCTGGGAATCAAACCCAGTTCATGGCATTGACAGCACCAAAGCCTAGCCAATATACCATGAGGGAAACTCCAGAAGAACAAATTCTAATACAACCAAAGAAAGTTGTGGGTTTTTCCATGTTTTGGCAACTGTGAACAGTGCTGCAATCAACTTTGGCGTACATAACTCTTTGGACACTAAGGTTTTCAAGTATTTTTGGTAGATCTTTAGAAGGTGGATTGCTGGGTCATATGGTAACTCCATTCCCAATTTTCTGAGAAACCTCCAAACCATCCCCCATGGAGGTTGTACCAGTTTGCACTCCTACCTGCAGTGTGCGAGAGTTCTTCTTTCTCTACATATACACAATGGAATATTACTCAGCTATAAGAAAAGATGAAATACTGCCATTTACAACAAAATGGATGGACCTAGAGATCATCATGCTAAGCGAAATAAGTCAGACTTAAAAAGCCAAAAACAAGTTTCTCTTTTGTATTTTAGAAATGATGTATGCATTTTTACTTCCTCCACAAAAATAAACAAAAGTAAAAAAATTAAGACCTTTTACAAGTTGGGAAAAAACAAAGAACCGTATGACTTCACTCATATGCAAAATATAAAACTGAAAGCAAAGAAAAAAAGAAATGAACATTACTCCTGAAGACAAGATGGCGACTGGAGAGGAGGTTCCTAAAGCCTCTCCCAGATTACACAACTGAATGGCCGTCCAGGAGCCAAGAAAGAGGACCCTGAGTGACAAACCGGCTGTTGAGAAATCCACAAATCGCAAGTAAACACCTGAAGGCTGGTGAGAAGGGGGCGAGTCGGGGAGACGGAAGGGAGCAGAGACGGAACATGTGGGACGTGATCCCTGCTGACTATTCGGAGCTGCACAGTTTGGGGGAGGGGAGAGAGACTGGGGAGCTGGGGACGGAAGGAGTTTGGGAGCCAGCCTCTGGAACTTTTGAGTTGTAGAAGTGCTAAGCGAGGACTCTGAACTGCAAAGATGACACCCCAGCTCTAAGTCCCCTGGAGACCTACAGAGGGCTTCAGTTCCTGTTCCCAGACTGCTGCAAAGGCGACCCTGCTGTCTCAGGCCAGGCCCACAGCTTTGTACTTATGGAGCGGGCACTTCCTCATGCACCCCAGGGTTCCGAAAGCAGTGTGAGCCCTTAGACAGCCAGGTACTGAATCAGGGCTGGGAAGAAAGACTGATTTGATAGCATTCACCCCAAGTAGCAAAAACAAGCCCCAGCAAAGGGCTTGAAACAGCTTCCCCAGCAAAGGGCAGAAGGCAGTGCTACCTTTGGAAAGCCTTTTGTTGACCTCTCCCCAGGATATATGTGCATAGCCTCGAAAAGCAGTAGGAGATCAGAAACAAGAAACAAACAGCCTCCTGTCCCCCAAAACTTGACCCCCAGTGCCACCGAGTTTCTGCCCTACAGCAAGACACCACAAAATCAATAATCTGGGCACTGAATATAAAGCCCTCATATCAAAGAAGAAGAACCCAGTGGACAGGATGAATTCCTTAAAAACTAAACTCCTAGGAAAGAACATGAAATTTACCAGGAGATAGCCTCTTACAATTGGAAGGGTCTCATTTAAGTGATGGAGAATTTAAAGCAACCATTCTAAAGACTGTGAGAGAAATGAAAACCTATTGGCAGAACACCATAGCTGAGATAAATAATATAAAAAAAGATATAAATGACATAAAAAAGGAACTCTGTGAACAAAAAGAACAATTTAACAAAGAAATTCAAACATAAGAAAGATTGAGATGGAAATATGAGAAATAAATAATACCATAAAAGAAGTGAGAAATGAAATAACTGTCCCAGAAAACAGGACCAACGAGATAGAGGAAAGAATTAGTGATTTTTAAGAACAGAACATGGAAACAGCTCAGAAAGAGAAAGAGAGGAAATATAGAACCAAAAGGATTGAAAGAAATCTGCAAGATATATCCTACTCCATGAGACAAAACAACATCAGGATAATAGGAATAGAAGAGGGAGCAGAGCAATCTACAGAGAGCATACTCAAACAAATCGTAGATGAGAACTTTCCAAACTTATGGAAAGACCTGGAACCCCAAGTTCAAGAAGAAAACAGGTACCCCAGATACCTGGACCCCAACAGATCTTCTCCAAGACACATGGTAGTAAAGATGTCCAACACTAAAGACAAAGAGACAATTATCAAGGAAGCCAGGGAAAAAAGAACTATAACCTTTAGAGGAAAACCCATCAGGCTGGCATCAGATTTCTCAGCAGAAACTCTACAAGCCAGGAGAGGGTGGAACCCAATATTCAAAAATTTAAAAGAGAGAAAATTACAGCCAAGAATAAATTAACCAGCAAAATTATCTTTCAGATATGAAGGTGGAATAAAGACCTTCTCAGACAAACAGAAACTGAGGGAATTTTCCAGTACGAGGCCAGCACTCCAAGAATTCAGCCTGAAAAAAAAATCAGGAAAAATGGAACACAGTTGGGGCAACAAGAATGAAACAAAAACAAAGAAGCAAACAAACAAACAAAAAAAAGAAAGAAATAAGCAATGGTCACAGGAAATCCTCACATATCGATCATCACTCTAAATGTCAATGGACTGAACTCACCAATAAAAAAGAGAATGTATCCATATGCTGTCTCCAAGAAACACACCTCAGCTGTAAGGACAAACACAGACTCAGAGTGAAAGGACGGGATACAATAGTCCAAGCAAATGGTAACCAGAGAAAAGCAGGAGTGGTCATACTGATATCTGGTGAAATAAATTTCAAGTTAAAAAGGAGTAAAAGACAAAGATCGTCATTACATAATGATAAAAGGCACAATGCAACAACAAGAAGAGCTGACACTAATCAACATATATGCTCCCAACCAGGATGCACCAAAATATACAAAGAAACTACTAACAGACTTGAAAGGAGAAACTGATGAATACACAATCATCGTGGGGGACTTAAACATCCTGCTAACAGCCATGGACAGATCATCCAAACAAAAAATAAATAAGGAAATAACAGCTCTAAACAACACATTACAGGAATTGGACATAATTGATATTTACACGACACTTCATCCAGCAAAAAGAGATTACACCTTCTTTTCTAGTGCGCATGGAACATTCTCAAGAATCGACCATATGCTGGGACACAAAAGTAGCCTCAGCAAATTCAAGAAGATCGAAATCATACCAAGTGTATTCTCAGACCACAAAGATTTGAAATTGGAGATCAACTGTAAAAGGAAAGCAGAAAAAAACACATACACATGGAGATTAAACAACAGCTTATTAAAAAAGGACGATGCACTGTGGAGTTGTATGTCTGGGGCCTATGTGATCCTTGCTGACAGATGTCACCCCAATAAGTCTAACAATAAAAATGAATTAAAAAGAAAAGGACAGGATAAATAAACAAATAAAAGATGAGATTAAAAAATATATAGAAACTAATGACAATGGAAATACCACGTATCACAACTATTGGGACACAGCGAAAGGGGTAATAAGAGGGAAATTTATATCATTAAAGGCCTATCTTAAGAAACAAGAAAAATCACAAGCAAACATCTTAGCATCCCATCTTAAAGAATTAGAAAAACAATAGAAGACAAAACCCAAAGTCATCAGAAGGAAAGAAATAATAAAAATTAAAGCAGAGGTAAACCAATTAGAGAACAGAAAGACAATAGGAAAAATTAATATTATGAAGAGCCAGTTCTTTGAGAAAGTCAACAAAATTGACAAACCCCTGGCGAGACTAATCAAAGGATGAAAGGAAAGGACACAAATATCCAAAATTAGAAATGAAAGGGGAGAAATTACCACTGATTCCACAGAAATACAAAGGATATAAGAAAATATTATGAAGGACTTTATGCCACAAATTTTAACAATCTAGAAGACATGGACAAGTTTCTAGAAACTTATAGCTTACCAAGACTGAACCACGAAGAACTGGATAATCTAAATAGACCAATCAATAGCAATGAGATTGAAATGACTATCCATAATCTCCCTAAAGGAAAAAGCCCTGGACCAGAGGGTTTCACAAACGAGTTCTACCAAGCATTCAAAGAAGAATTAACGCCTATCCTCCTCAGACTCTTCCAAAAAAAATGAATAGGAGGCAATACTTCCTAACTCATTCTATGAGGCCAACATTACTCTAATACCAAAGACTGGAAAAGACAACACACACACAAAAAAAACTATAGAACAATATCTCTGATGAACACAGATGTAAAAATCCTGAACAAAATATTAGCAAACAGAATACAACAATGCATCAAAAAGATCATACATCATGATCAAGTGGGATTCATCCCGGGAGCACAAGGATGGTTCAACATATGAAAATCAATCAATGTGATACACCGCATAAACAAAATCAAAGATAAAGACCGTATGGTCATTTCAATTGATGCAGAAAAAGTTTTGGACAAGGTACAACATCCATTTATGATCAAAACACTAAATAAAATAGGTATAGAAGGAAAGTATCTCAACATAATAAATGCCATATATGAGAGACCCTCGGCTAACATCATACTGAATGGGGAAAAGCTGAAACCTATTCCCCTAAAATCAGGAACAAGACAGGGATGCCCCCTGTCACCACTGTTATTTAATATAGTACTGGAAGTTCTAGCCACAGCAATCAGGCAAGAGAAAGGAATCAAATGTATCCAAATTGGGAAAAAAGAGGTCAAATTTTCACTATTTGCGGATGACATGATCCTTTATATAAAAAATTGCAAAGATTCCACCAGGAAACTATTAGAAACAGTTAACGAATATAGTAAAGTTGCAGGATACAAAATCAATGTACAAAAATCAACAGCATTCCTTTATACAAACAATTAATCCGCAGCGAAAGAAATGAGGGAGTCAATTCCTTTTGCTATCACAACAAAAAGAATGAACTACCTGGGAATTAACTTAACAAAGAACGTGACAGACTTATACACAGAGAACTATAAGACACTTTTGAAAGAAATTGAAACAGACTTTAAGAGGTGGAAAAATATCCCCTGATCATGGATAGAAAGAATTAATATTGTTAAAATGGCTATTCTGCCCAAAGCAATCTACAGATTTAATGCAATACCCATCAAAATCCCACTATCATACTTTCGTGAAATAGATAAAAGAATTATTAGATTTATATGGAACCATAAAAACCTCGAATTGCCAAAGCAATACTACATAAAAAGAATAAGGCTGGAGGCATTACACTTCCTGACTTCTATTTATATTACAAAGCATCAATAGACAAAACAGCTTGGTACTGGCAGAAGAACAGAAATAGAGACCAATGGAATA
>PVJL010018016.1:0-16950 GCA_004026885.1 Lyroderma lyra
CACCCCACCCCCCCGTAAGCAGCGGTCCTCAGGCCCACGGGCCGTGACCAAGCTCTCTCCGACCTGGCGAAGAAGGCGGCCGGCCCCCGCCCCCGCCTGAGGCGGCATCGGCTTCAGACCCGCCGGCAGGGACAGGACAGCAAGGTGCTACCTTTGATGAACTTCAGAACGCCCCCCTCAGAAGGCGGGAGAGTGGATTCATTCAAATCATGAAAAGCAGCACCGAGCTGGGAGCACGGGGACTTTACGAGTGCTCACGAGAAACCCGGCCGTCCGGAAGACTGCAAACCGCGCGGGGCGTTTCTAAAGCGGCCGGAGCTGACAGGGGCGGCCAGAACGGGTGACACCGGCCCCCTCCTCTGTGGACCAGTCCCACTGAAAGGATCCCCACGCACGAAGTCATTTAGAGACAGGCCTTTTTATCCTCGTCACCCCACAACTCTCCGTTCACCTGCGACACTGTTCCTCAGAAAGGGCCATGCAGCCGCGGGGAGGGCCACCGAGCTCCGGGCTCCGCGGCGCTGCGGGCGCTGCCTGGGCTGCTCACCCGAGGGGCTGCAGGCCTGGACTCGTGCGGCCCGGCCCCAGCGCCACCCTGCACGCAGACGCGCGGCTTCGCCACCTGTGTCCGCGGCGGCGAGCGGCTCCCCAGACAGGGGCCACGGCCGCCCGGGAGCGCGGGCCCGCGCCCCCAATTAGCCCCAACCCCCCTCCCACGGGCCCGGGCGGGCCAAGGAACCGCCCTTTCCGAGTGACTCGGTGGCAAGGACACATTCACAATCTGGAAACATCAGCACAGCAATAAAAATAGACAGCAGAAATTGTGACTTACCGCCGTCAGATACGGTTGCAGACTGAAAGAAAAGAGAGAGAGACATGAGTTAATTAGGCCTCATGACAAAGGGCAGGGGGCAGCGCGTCCCCCCGGGAGAGAACAGGGAGGTACGCGGAGGCTCTGGCTCTCCCAGCAGGTGCCCCGGGAAAGCCTGACGCCTCGGTGAGTCAAGAGTCACACCCCCACTTCCTGAGCAAACTCCGCCCAAGCGGTGAGCCAGGCCACCTCGGGACGATGCACGAGTCATCGTCATCTTCGATGGAAAAGAACAAACCCCAGCGCGTCTGGCCTCCGTCCCAGTCACGGCCTCAGTGAGGACACGTCTACACACGTCGGTCCACCAACTGGGGTACCAGGAGGCAGGCGACCTGCAGGGCCCATTCCATGCCACCAGCTCGCACATCAGCCGTGCCCGGTGCTGGCGCTGCCCTGGGCAGGTCACAGCCCACTCGGTGCTCAC
Source organism: Lyroderma lyra (assembly GCA_004026885.1). Lineage (NCBI taxonomy): Eukaryota > Metazoa > Chordata > Mammalia > Chiroptera > Megadermatidae > Lyroderma > Lyroderma lyra. The sequence goes on from PVJL010018016.1 coordinate 1,296, forward strand.
GCCCCGGGCACCAGGCTAACTCGTGTCACCTCCCCTCTACAAGGCAGGAGTCAGGCCCAGAGAGGTTGAATGGCTCCCCAGAGATGCAGAGCAGTAACCAGCCACCACCAACGGGCAGGGGTGGCTGGGGAAGGCGGGCTGGGGACGTTTCCGCGGAAGGTGCCTGGGACAGGAGGGTGGCTGGCTCACAGAACCAGGGACAAGAACAGACTCGTCCGAAAGGCGTGACGCAGGCCAGTGCTTCAGGGAGGAGGCTGAGGAGGGAGGTCCCAGAGGGACAGACGCTCTGAGTCACCGAGCTACAGCGGTTCTGGGCCGGGAGCTTCTAAGCAGGCCGATCTCACAGGTCAGACGCTGAGGCCGCCCCGTGCCTAGGGCAGTCACTTGTGCCCGGACAGGTGGAGGTGTCCGCAGAGGGGTCAGGCCCGGGGCCGGGGCACAACAGGAAAGAGGGCCGCAGTGGGGGTGCCGCCAAGGGCTCGGTGAGCCTGCGGGGGAGCAGGGCCTGGTGAACCCCTGTGCCTCACTGGCCGCAGAGGGCTGCCTCGGGGGGCTCAGTCCTTGCCCCAGAACCCCACAGGTCCAGCTGGAAAGGGCCACCTCGGGGGGCTCAGTCCTTGCCCCAGAACCCCACAGCTTCAGCTGGAAATGGGCTCATGGCTCAGGGGGAAGGGCGGTGAGGCGGGAGGGCAGGATTGGGGGTGCTGTGCCAGAGGCATGGGAGGCAGGGAGTGAATGGGGAGAGCATCTAGACAGCGGGCTCACCAGAGCCGGGCCCCCTCAGTGTGAGGCCTCCCCAGGTCCCGGGCCTCCCCAGCAAGTGAGATCATGGTGTGACCACTCAGGCCAAAAGCCCAACACGCACGGCCCAGAGGTAGCGCCGGGTTAGTGGGCTCCCAGTGAAAGCCCGGCCCGAGGCGTCACGGGCCCGTCAGCAGGGGCGAGCGTGCCCGGGCGGCTAGAGCACTGCCCACGCCAATGGCAGTCTGCTTTCTGCCCATCAGCCCGCCCCCAGAGCCATGGCCCCCAAACCTTGCCCCCCGCCCCGCCCGCCCGGAAGATGGGGGATTTTCTGCATTCCAAGGGACCTGGTCTCAGCCCTCCCCGGGTGGGACTTACGCCTGAAGAGTAGAGAGCCCAGCCAAGGACCTCCTCCCCAAGAAGGGTCGACCTCAGACAGTGACAGGAAGCCACGCCCGCCCGACCGGTTAGCCAGGGGGCTGTCACTGCTCAAAACCACGGAGTCCCAGGCCGGAAGTCCCAGCACGGTACCAATATGCTTCCCACAGTCCAAACCTGCTGCCGTGCGCCCCCCTTCTAAACTCACCCCACCACACATCGGCCAGGAGCAGCCCGCAGCCGGCCCCGGCGGTCGGCCCTCAGCCCACAGGGGCTGCTGCCCATCCCGGGAGCAGGCGGGCCTCCTTCCAGGCACCGTGGGCAGCGCCCCTGTCCCACACCCACAGAAGTCACCGGCAGTCGTGTCCCAGTTTACACAGTACCAGGGACAAATTATCCCGAGACTATGAGAAGAAAATCTGCAAGGCCACGCACACAACCAGAATGCTGTCAATGGCACCTGAAAAGTAAACCCCAAAGTGTAAACTTCGCGAACACGAAGGACATGCTCAGGTCCTGTCACGGTCGTGACCAGCACTAAATTCTCAGGCTCTAGCCGACGGGACAGAGTGCACTAAAAATCTCTACGCACGTCCCAGATGGAGTGACACAGACCCAGGACAGAGGTACCGCCAGAAAGAGGCCGAGGACGGGGGTGGCTGAGCGCGGGATGCCCACGGAGGGCAGGGGGACAGCGGGGACCACGAGAGGGTGGTGAGCAGGGGGGGGGGGGCTGCAGACGCCGGCCCGTGGAACCTTCGGGGCAGAGCGAGCCGACGCAGGCCGAGCTCAACGGACGTGCTGCTCCCAGGGGGGCTTTGCCGTTTGGGACAGTTTCAGATTTACAGAAAAACTGTGAGGACAGCACACAGCACGCACACGGCTGGTCCCCGAAAGGAGGGGGAGCAGGGAGGGGACGGAACGCGGAGCAGTCCGTGGAGACGCGGCGGCGCCGCTGGGTGGGGCCGGGCTGGGTGCCAGCCCCGCGGCCGCTGGGAGGTGCCCGGGGCCGGGCGGCCACACGCAGGTCCTTCTGGGGAGGAAGCAGCCCCACGGAGGAGGCCCCGCGAGCATGAGCTCACCAGCCAAAACGCCCCTGCGCCCCAGGGAAAGCCACCACAGTGCGGCATGGCCGGCGCTGGCAAGTCCTGGACCAGAACAGGCAACTGTGAGGACGTCAGTGACAGGGTAGAGAGGTCACCGCACAGCACGTCTGACAATGAGAACCGCAGGGGTTCAGAGCACACACTCCAAGGGGCTCAGCAGAGACTGGGGGGCTGGCGAGAAAATCTGGGAATTGGAAGACGGACCCTGAAAAGATCACACTGATGGCAGCACAGAGACGGGGCGCAGCGCCCAGAACGCGCCCGAGGGGTGTGAAGCGCGGGGCGGGGGCGGGGGAGCGGGGGGGGGGGCGGGATGCTCAGAGGACGCCGGCGCGTCGGGGATGGGGCCCAGCAAAGCCCCCCAGGACTGAGGGGGGTCGGAGTCGCACCCAGCGCCCACCCCGGGGGAGCACAGGCCGTGCCCTCGGGCGCTTGCCTGGCCGCCCAGCAGTGGGAGGTGTCCAGGGCCCGCGGTCTCAGGAGGGCCCCGACGTCCCGCCACGGCCTCAGCTGCACTTCTTCCCCTTGCCCGTCGGCGTCGCTGCGCCACAAGAGTAGTTCCCAAGTCCCCAACGCTCAGGAAAGTTCTGGGCACTGGGGGGTGTGGCCTCTGGGAGCTGAGGGGCCTCCTGGAGGGGCCACCCCACATCTTCTTGTAACCACAGAACCAGCTCAGACGGTTCCCATCCTGTTTCTAACGAGGCCCAGAACCAGAGTTCAAACCTTGGATACACCACTCACGAGTGACAGTGAACCCTTCCGTGCCCCCCGCCCAGAACCACAGGGCACCACACGGCCGGAACCGGAAGCCAGAACCCTTTCAGAAGCAGAGGGTCCGCTGTCCAGGAAGAGCCGGTGCTGAAGCCCCTTAAAGTCCCGCCTGGACCCTGGACGGGAGGCAGACCGGAGGCCGGTGTGTCTGCTCGCCGGTCGGCCTGCCAACGAAAAGCCTTTTCTTCTCTCAGAGCCGGGGCCAGAGTGTGGCCTCCGCGCTGGGCAGCGAGCGCCGCCCGGAAACCCCAGTAAAGGTGCGCTCGCACCAGGGTGGCCCCCGACTCCGACCAGCGGGGAGCAGCTGCGTGCTCTCACCTTACCGGTACCTGCTCACCCCCCACCAGACACCAGTCTGAGAGGCTCCTGCAGACACACGTGACGTCGCCGACATAAAACCGCGGTCCTCCAGGTTCACGTGCCACCGAGAAACAGGTGCGACGTGCCCCGACCAGACTACCTAATCTGCCAACAGGCAACCCTCGGTCTTCGCGTGCTGGCCGGCGCTCTACTTACGAGCACAGCCGGCGGGGCAGTGCCGAGCCCTCAGGCGGCCGCCACCCAGCTGCCCGCACAGGAAGGGCCCGGGGTCGAGAGCAGCTGGGCGCCTGTGCTGGGAGGCGAGGCTCACAGGGCCTGTGGGGTGCTCTGCGGGGAGCAGGGTGTGGTGTGCTTCTAGGGGCTGCCGCACCCCACCACCAACTGTGTGTGGGAAAGGCCACTGGCCCCCCGGGCTTTGCTCTCGGCCTTGGGATTAATAATGTCCAATTCGCACCCAATGACCCTTTTTAAGCCTAGTTTGCACTTTTTTGCGCACGTCCAGGCTGACGGGGAAGCTGTCTAAAACGGTGCAGGCTCAGAAACTCCTGAGATAATTCCAGAAGAACCACTCACAGCAGCAAGGAGGACGGACTTTAGCTCGGTGTGACCCTTAAAGTCAGGCACTCCTGAGTCCTCACTGGCGCAGACCACGGGGCCACCACCAGCATTTCACGACTTAACACCTAACGGCCCTCCTGTTTACTCTGATGCCCAGCACACTTTGTATCAGTAACCTGCTTTCGTGTTCTGCACTTCTTGGGTTCCTCCTGGATCCCCAGACCCACATGTTGTATACTTACAAGGAAAGGACAGCTAGAGACGGGCTGCCAGGGACAAAGGCTCCGGTGCGCTAGGAATAGCACCTCTGCCTGCTTGCGATTTAAGCATGTACCGCACGTAGGCGGGCGTCTCTAAGAAGGCCTGGAACACGCCTTCCAGGCTGGAGCTCACACTCACACAAATAGATTGGTTCTAAAGGGGCCTACGAAGTGCCTCAGCCGTGTGACTCTAAAGGGACCTACCAAGTGTCTCAGCCGTGTGACTGGGCTCAGCCCGCCTCCAGGCCTCGGGGGGCCTCGGACAACCCACCACCGCTCAGTGCAGACTGACTTCCATGCGTTCCTGGAACCACACACGTCCCGTGGCTATTTTATTTTGAGTTAATGTTTAGAGAGCTGCAGTGGACTGTAACATCGCACAAAAGTATTAGAATACACCATTTCCAAATTACTTTGGTAAATAGTAACATATAGTAATATAAATGTTCTAATTTTGAGCCACTGACAAAATTTCCTACTTTGGACATAAAAAATATTAAGTAAACACATACAACTCCTAAATAAGAAACCAAAGGCCTGCAAGTTGCCCAAATGTATCCAATGATTTGAATACAAAGAGGAAAATATATATCTCAAATGATGAAAAGCCTGAATTTAGCAATCCAATTTGCATGTAATACAGACTGGGGGTGCCGAGACACGTACGCACACTTTAAGAGCTGTTATGTACGTCTTAGGTGGACGCTGATGGTCACCACCCAGAGCACCTCTTGTAACTGCAGAAGTCAAACGTGACTCCTGTTCATCTTTTGTTATCAGTACATATTGAGTATTTCAATTTTAATACAGTTTTTTCCTTTCTTAAAACGTGTGTACATGTTTTTAGCACCCTCTGTATTTATTTTACTTTTTAAAAATGTGATCATTTACATTTTAAGGTGACTCCTCACTGGCCCCAGCACCTTAGAGGCGGGTCTGTGTAGGCACCCTGAGAGGTCACCAGAGGGCCCTCAGCCCCGAGGGCACGGCAGGTGCCCAGGACACTGGCGGGATGCAGAGACCGGGCTCGGTCCCGCCTACACCTGCTCACCAAGCCCAGCGGTCTTCACACACGGCCCCGGTCCAACCTGGACACTTGGGCTCAGCCTGCCTCCTGCGCCTCCAGGGGAGGGGGGAGCAGGCGTGGCCATGTGGCAGGTCTGCAGTGGGGTTCAGGGGAACCCTGCTGCAGAGGCAGGGAGCGGAGGGCAGCCGAGGAAGAGGGGCCCCAGGGAACACTGCTCGGTGCTGGGAACCCCGCCGTTTTGGGAGGCCCAGTCTGTCCCCTGTGTGCAGAGAACCCGGGGGGGGGGGGTGCAGCCGTGTGCTTGTCCCCTCCGGATCTGGGAGAAGGAGGCCGCGTGCCATTCAGGCCACAGGAGCGAGAAGAGGAGGACGCAGCCTGCAAAGAAGGCGGCCAGCTCAAGGTGACTCCCTTCTCACCGGGAAAAGGGAGTGTGCAAACGGAGGCTTGGCAGCAGTCTCCCTCGGACACACAGAACGTCTTCTCACCCGGGTACCGAGTGTCGGGGCGTTCAGAAGTGGGGCAGGGACTGCTGCACCCCACGGCCTGCAGGGGACACACGCAGACCGCCCAGCTTCGGGCTCAGGGAGGTGTGGCCGGAGGTGTGGGGGGACAGACGGGTGGCATGGGCCAGTTCGGCTGAGCTAGAAAAGAGGACATCAGGTGCCACCGAGCTCTGCCCGCCCGCAGCCCACCCTCCACAAGCCCAGCAACCCCGCGGCCCCGCGGTCCCACACGGCAGCCCACAGGGCACACTGACGCACCCCCCACATGCCGCGGCGCCTCTATACTCGTGGCCTCATCCCTCCCGGTGGCCCCTTCCTCCTGAGACTCCACGGGGCAGGGGGACACCCTCCTGCCCGGCTGCCCAGCCTGGCGGGCCGTGAGAGGAGCAGGGCCCAGGCAGGAGGGCTGCGCCTGGGCAGCCTGAGCAGCCCGGCTCCTCCCGACCCCCTGCCCATCTTCCTCGGGGAGACTGCACCCCGCCCACCCTCCCTCCGGTGCCAACGCAGAGCCCGGCTACCTCCAGCCTCGCACGGCCTCTCTGTGGGGCCTGCCGTGTGCATCTCCCACGCCCCCCGAGCCGCACAGCCCACCCTCCCCCGGGGTCCCACGGCCGCTCTTAAGTCCAGGGGCGCCAAGCTACCTGGGAAAGCATGCTCGGCCTGCTTATCTCAGACCTCACGGCACTGGATCTCTGGAAGCTTCCTTCCCAGGGACTCTAACAGCCCCAAACTCAAAATAAATCTGTCACATCTGACGTGCTTCCACAGCCCGGAGGGACGGTCCCTGGCCAAGCATGTGGCACAGCAGCATCTGTATGTTGTGACCAGGAAAGGCAGGACAGACCCCAGCAGTGACAACCCCTGACGGAGGCCGGCATTGCAGCCCGGCGGGTGCGGGGCACCACATGCACTGAGCACAGCGGCCCCATGCCACAGGAGAACAGAACACGGAGGTGACAGAGCTCAGGGCCAAAGCGACAGGACCACGGTGCTCTGGGTGGTGGTCCTCGCCGAGGTGGCACTTGCTCCTGCAGCTCAGAGGGTGGTGCCGTGATACCAAGGAGTCACTCAACGGCTCCTGCCTAGCATTCTGGCTCAGGAAGCCCTCCCTCCACCCCGGCCCCGTGGGAAAACTGCCACAGCCTTCTTATCTCAGCCCCAGCACTGAGACAGGGGACCCACCAAGCTCGGTAGCAGCACCCCACCCCGAGCAAGGCTCCATCAGATAGAGCAGGGGAGCCCCGGGGCCAGTCCAAGAACCAAGGCGGGGCAGGGGACACAAGCTTTCTCCTGTGACAACTTGTGTTTCTGTTAGGCGGTGGGTCTTCATGTGTTCTCAGTCAGTACTCTGCCAGCATCCAAGACGGTGACACCCCAGCACGAGGTACTGTAACTGTGACGGACCACTTGGTTTTGGCAAAGGGTCATGTACACTTTCAAAGTCTCCTCAGGCTGCATCTCACTTCTAAAGAGATGGAGAAGCTGTGATCTGTTCATCGGGCCAGTGAGAGCCTCACGCTCTGTCGGGGTCAGCATCCTGCCGGCTGCCCCGGTGCCGCTGCCCCTCCGAGGGCCACGCGCTCTCCGCCTCACCATGAAAGGAGCTCCCGGGGCGCGCAGAGCCCTCAAGCCCTCCCACAAAACGCAGCAAGCACGGGGCACTCACACACTCCACAGGGAGCCCACCACCCCTGTGACACCCTGCTTTAGAGACGAACTACCTATGGCTCAGAAGGAGCAGAAGCTTACTTGTGATCACAGGGCTGGTGGGGCCAGGAGCCAGCCTGCCCCTAGGGTCCCTCGAACCTCCTGCTCCCCACCATGTGACCTGTCGCCACTGCTGCCATCCAGTCCACGGGCCCCCATGGAGCCGCGCAGGGTGGCCGTGCCGACCCCCGGCTGCCACCACGGACTCCACGCTACAGGCAGAAGCGGGTCAGGCTCTGCTGCTCAAACTGCGACCACACAGCCAGACTCGCACAAACTGCTTCTTTGCCACCTCGAACCTTTCAAACATCTTAAAAGGAATGCAAATCATTTATACGGGCAAGTACAAGGCAGATTTCTAATGACATTTTTTTTTTTTTTTTTGCTTAGAATATAAACAACATGTTTCTAAAACTTGCCTCAGTACACGTTTGAAATAAAAATGCAGCCCCCACACACGTAGAAGTAACTAACTGCTTAGGTGGTTCCTTAAGCCCCAATTCACCCAAAACGCACCTCCGGCCCGGGAGGGAGGCGGAGTGCGCAGGACGCACAGGGGCCCCGCCCGGGCCTCGGCGCTGCTGCGGCCCGCAAAGCAGTCCTGTCAGAGCAGGGGCTTCCGAAAGGCAAGGCAGCATTTTCAGAACGCACGAAAACCTGCACGCGTTTCATCCGCGTAACGCCTGACCCGTCCGGCTGACCCGTGTCCACTTTCCGTTTCGGGGGGAAGGGCGCTGCTCACGTCCCCGCCCAGCCTCCAAGCCCTTCACCAGAGCTCCCGAACCGGACGCCCGGAAGACCTACGGGGATGCAGCAACTCTCCGAAAAGAATGCATTTCACATTGTTACCCAGTAATTAGTGAGCGTCTCCCATAAATAATTTAAATTATTTCACCTTTTCATCAACACAGCACAGGACGAGGGGAAAATAAAAAACTATTCTCAATCTCAAACATTAAAAACTGTTTACAGTAAGTCCGACTTCGCAAGCTCAGATAATAACCAATCATTAAATATGCCTGCCAGTGGTTCCCCATGTAAGTGCGTGAAACAGAATCCTTAGGTCGAATCGTGTGAGATGCTGAAATGTAGCTAACTGGCCCCTCTTTCAGCTCTGCAGCACTGCTGTGCTACAGACAAGAAAACCGGAGCGGCTTTCCCTGAGGCCGGCTCAGGCGCAGGGAGGTGGCCCCACCAGGGTGGGCAGGACCCTGGCGTGACCCACTCGCCACCCAGCCAGCCTAGCCCTGGGTCAGGCTCCGTGGTCCCAGAGCCTGGCATTTCCCTCCGCGGGACTCACTTTAACTACACGATGCATGCAGACACAAAGGAAGCATTTTCGAAGTTTACACTCAAAAGCTACCGTTCACTAAACAGGCTGAAAATAAGCAGGAGCCGAGGCCCCCAGTTTTCCTCCAACAGCTCTGTTTAAGTGACAAGAAACAGCTGGAATAACTTACCTGCTGATCATCTAAAACGTGCGTTTCCTCTGACAACCCTTTTCCCAAACTCATCGTAAGACGAGAAAACTTGCGGCCTCACCCGGCACTCAGGTCTGAAGCACACCATGCACAGCACAGCGTGCCTGCGCTTGTCAGAGAAGTTCAAAGACATTTCAGATGAGGTTCCATGTCGCTCCCTGCGTAACCCATGGCAACAGGGCACTGCAGGAAGCTGTGGTTGGCCAGGACTGCAGGCTCTCTCTGGATTGTCTCGTACCAAGAAAAAAACGGCCGTTTACATAAATCCCACTGTGAGATCATTTTTAAGGTATTTCCTCCACCGAGTCAGAAGAATAAAGCTGCGCTACGGCGATTTCTCAGTCAGTGCGACAGCGACAGCTGCCGAGGACACGTGTTTGCAGCAGCGTGCAGATCGCACCCGCGATTACAGTTACCGGTTCTATTATAAGGCTCCACCAGGCGTGAGCGTGCGCGGTGCCAGCCTGGGGTCGCATGCTCCCAACCCTGTTCCAGTGTCCCCGTGCCATGACCTGCTCTGTCCACCTGCCAGCACCTCACACAGCCTGAAAGCGAGGGGACCATGACAGGTCCTGGCTTGAGAAAGGAAAAAGGAAAGAAAACTAGTTTTGGAACCTTGGTGTGTCACTGCCAAGCTCCCTGCTGACGTGCTGCAGGTTCAGGGGTACGTGGGTCGCCCCCAAGTGCTTCCTTACTGTGCAGTCTTATAGCCGTGAACAGCGGGGTCTCATCGGAACGGGCTCCAGGATCCCCTGTACCCGAGAACGTCAGAAGGAGCCGACCTTGGGAAGCATCTTGCCCAGGGTGACAAACGCAGTGCCCACGTGGACAAGGGGCTGGGCGAAGGCCCTGGGGTTTGGGGTCCGGCCACCAGCTGGGAATGCGCTGAGCCCACGCTCCCTTTCGCTTTCCTTGGGGACACCCCAAGCATCCCACACGGGCATTCAGTGGATGGAACCCACAAAATGGGGGTCACAGCTCTGTGTCTAATGCAGACGACGCACCCGCCTAAAGGAGACGCCTCACAGACGAGCGGCGCTTCCTCCGATGGCTTTTCTCAGATGCACACTCCCTCACCGTGAGCAGGGCAGAGATGGGGCTGAGGGTGGTGGCAGCAGGGGGGACACAGGCAGGTCTGCCCCCGTCTGCTGGTGGCCGCTCCCTGGAGGAGGGAGCCATGGGACAGCCACAGAGAAGACAAGCCTGGCTCCTTCCAGCTCCATTTCTGGGACGTCCCCGGTTCCCCAGGTCTCAATCACAGACCACCACGGGGCAGTGTGGAGGGAAGGAGAGTCCCCAGTGAGCCCACCGCCCAGCATAGGGCAGGGACTAAGGACCCGGCCGGGCTGGCCAGCTGGACGCAGCACCCGTCCCACTCATTCTGATGGGTGTGTGGCCCCTGGGCCCCAGAGCCCAGCAGAACCCCTCACAGATGCGACACAAGAGGACAGGCTGGGGAGGTGGCAGTGAACGTGACCGCCCAGGCTCAGCCTCTCCAGGAAGACGGAGAGCGCTGTCGGCAGCGGGTCCTCCTCAGCCCCCAGCCCCAGGCCCGTCGGGCCTCGTCCCTGAGCTGCCACCGGACACACTCCAGCAAGAGCTGAGCGCCCGAAACCCGCTGCGCGGGGCTGCGCTGGGCCCCAGTGTAAGCACGCGGGGCTGCGGCCGGGGCCGGGGGGTCCTGCGGTGAGGGACCCGCGGGCGGCTCCGGACGGGTGTCGGGGAGGTGAGCGGGAGGCGGAGGGCACTCCAGCAGGAGCAGAGAGGACCCTCCCGAGGAGTGTCCAGGCCGGAGTTCTGGGAGGGGGTTGGCCAGAAGGGCCCTGCCCAATTCCGAGTCCCCTCGCAGCGGCCACCCGGTACTGCCCCAGCCCCACGCCAGCCTCGAAAGGGGCGGGACACATTCTCTGGAGGCCCCGGGCCCGCGAGCCCTTCCCGAGTCCTCCCCCTCCCGCCCCCTCCCCTTCCCGCACCCAGGGAGGAGGCAGTGCGACTCCCAGAGGGGACCACGTGGCCCCGGCGCCCCCTGCTGGCCAGGCCCGGCACTGCCCGTTCCTGTCAGCAACACCTGGGCCGCCCGGGGCCAGCGCAAGTGAGAGGAGCCAGCAGGCTTCCTCCGGCCTGTGCTCTGGACTCCGGAGCAGAGCTGCGCCCTCCGCTCCACCCTCACCCTGGGGGCCTCCCCCAGGGCACAGCAAGCCTGCCCCAGAGGCCGAGGGTACGTACCCGCAGCTCGGCCTCCACCACTCGGCTCTGCCCTTGCACTGTGCAAACAGTACAGACGTGCGCCTGGCGGGCCGAGCGCCCTAAAACCGCAGTCACCGGACGGCGGCGCCAAGCACCGCCTCCCTGTCCAGGCCCCGCCCCCCTGTCCAGGCCCTCCGGGTCTTTAGAACCCAGAGCGGCTGGACCCCTTCAGCTGGAGAAGGGAGCTGCCTGGCCTCCAGCTGCCTGCACTGCCCTCCTGGGGGACGCCGCGCCCCCGCCAGCCCCCACGCGCTGCCTGCCCGAGGGGCCTTCCAAACTTGCTCCCTGAGCTCCCACAGGCCTCCATCACACTTAGAAGAAAACCCAAGGTCTCAGCCTGGCCCTCCCTCCCTCTGTCCCTGGACACACGGTCCCCTCCCAAGATGTTCAGGTGGCTGACCCCCTCTTAGCATCAAAGCCCAGACGTGAACGCTGCCCCCTCAGACAGCCCCACCCCTCCACTACCTGCCTGGCTGCCCACCCCCACCTGCCGTCTTCCTGTCATGGCATCTGTCTGGCAGCCTCTCACCTGGAGAGTGATTCCCAGAGCAGGGTGCACCCGCAGCTGCGGGAACAGTGCGGGACCGACAGAGGCTGAGGGGACGGGTGCACAGACCCAGGGGCCCACCCCAGGCCACAGTGTCCCGGGAGAGGCACACGTGAGGCCAGCACATGCCCAGGAACATGGCTCTGAAGGGACAGGTTCCATGGCCTCTGACGAGTCCCTTAAACCCTGGCAGTGGCACCCTGCCTCAACTTCCCCGTCTGTGAAACAGGAATAATGAGAGTTCCTACGGCCTGGGGTTCACTGTCGTATCTACAGCAAGGGGGCAGGCTGTGGGCTCAGGCAGACATCATCAGCCTAGTGTGGACTGTCAGTGCCGGCCATGGTGACCCCCACTGCCCAGGGCCTTGCGTCAGGGAGCTGCCCTCAAGGAGTGGGGGCACTGTCATGCTCACAGCATTACCCACAAGGACCCTCCCCCTGTCCCAAGATCTGTCACTAGCTCACGTCCTCTCCCTTCACCGCTCCCCCCACACACCCGCGGTCCCTCGGTCCCATCTTCCTCTCCCGAGCTCTACTGCAAAACCCCAACCCTGGCTGCTAGCACTGCCCACTCCGACAGCTCCAGGGCTGGTAGAGACACGTGACCGTGCTGGTCGTTTTTACACAAGTGCAGAAAACAGCACAAAACAGAAATGTGTGAATCTGTGATTTACCACAGCCCGGAGCCCGGAGCCCCCAGGTCGTGACAAAAAGCACAGCGACGTTGTAGGTCTTCTGCCTGGTTCTATGCTGAACACGTAACCGAAAGCCATGGCCCAGCCTGGCCTGTTCTCGGTTTCTAAGAATAGAATCAGAGGGACACGCTGTGTGTGTCCGCCCTTCCTGTGCTGTGTCCACGTCCTGAGGCAGCCACAGAGCACCCGCTGTCCCGATAACCGGTCTGCCCTTCCCACTGGCTGGACGGTCAGGCCGGCACTCACAGCCTCCAACTGCTCTCACCTCGTAAGAAGTTCTGACAGCTGACAGCTGACAGCAGAAGCCCCCCTACCCTGTTCTGCTTCAACACTACCTGGCTACACTTAGCACTTTGCATTTCCATGGAAATTCTAGAATCATCTTCAATTCCACAGAGCACCTGCTGGGATTTTTATTAAAATTGCACTGAACCTGTAAGTCATTTTCTTACTGTATCCACAACTAATTTTTGTATAGTGACCAAAGAGCCAGCAACTCATTCATTAATTTTAATAATTAATCTGTAGATTCTCTTGGATTTTCTATATTAAAATCATATCATGTAGGAATAAAAACATTTTCATTTTTCTTTGCAAACTTTTTAGCGTCTGTTGCTTTTGACTTTCATAGTACACTGAGTAGGACTTGCGACAAACGTTTCAGTCGCAATGCTAACAGCAGACATGTTTACGTGTGATGCACGCTGCAGGTTTTTCACGTTCTTATCAGATTAAGGGAGTTCCTTTTAATTCCTATTTTAAGTTGTTGCTTTTTTTGAACCGTGAATGGATACTGAATTTTACCAAATCCCTCTCCTGCTCCTGTTGAGATGATATATGATTTTCTACTTCTTTCTGTTAATGTGAAAAATTGCACTGACTGATTTTCAAAGGTTAAAGAACAGAACAGTGTCCTTGGTAAACATGACGGCAGGGCTCGGCCTGTGTGTCTCGGACCGCACCCCTGTGCTCACCAGGGGCCCCACAAACTCTCCTTTCTCCTTCCTCAGGTTTTGGGGCCAAGGTTTCAGAGGCCTCACAGGACGAGCTGGGCAGTCACCCCTCTCTGTTTATTCTTTTGCCAGTTTAGTTTGTTCACTTGGATTTCGTTCGTTGGTTTTTCAGTTTCTGCTGTGGCCTTCATTACTGCCCAGCTCTGCAGCCTGGGTGTCCGTTTTCCGGCTTTCTCCAACTTCCTGAGCTGACTTTCCGCGACGTGCACTTCTCACACAGACATCGCACCGCTGACAGCACTCCTGAGGGCAGCTTTAGCGGCATGCTCCAGGCTTAGGTCATGTGTTGTCGTGAGCATTCAGAGTGTCCTCATTTCCACAGTGACTCTTCTCAGAACCCCAGGCCACTCGGCTGTGGCGGCGGGGTCTCTGCTGCACCTGCCGGGGCAGAGGACACACTGTGGGAAGGCCTTCCACCCTTGGTAAGACTGGCATGTGGCCCAGCACACGGCTCCAAGTGGGCAGGCTGGGGGGCGCACGGCCCGGAACCCCCACCTCTCACTGACATCTTGGGGGTTGGTCTGCCGTTACTGAGCAGGACGTGTTAAAAATCTCCTGCTGGGAGTACAGATTAGCCCACTGCTCTTCCTACTGGTGTCATTTTTGCCTCAGAAACTGAGACCGTGTTACGGGGTGCACACAAGGTTTGGCATTGCAACCCCCTGCTGCCCCCTGTCATCGTGAAGGCCCCTCTTTAGCTCCAGAAGTGCCTTTTGCCTTCAAGTCTGCTTTGACACGGGCGCGGCCGCACTCCATTCCGATTGGTGCTGCATGGTGTAGCCTTTCCCATTCTTTCACTTTTGTTTTCGCCTCTTGAAGTTTCGGTTGTTGCTCTAGTAAACAGCGTAGCGGATTGTTAATGAGGTCTGACGGCGTTTTCTTCTCATCGGATGCCCATTTCATTTAAATTACGGTCGTGGGTGGAAGGCCCTTGGACTTGCCCGCGGTGCTCACTGCGGTCGGTGCCGCCCCTGCCTCTCCTTTCTCAGCTCCTGCCCAACGGAGCATCCCTGACGATTCCGTTTTCTCCTTCTATTAACGTGACGTTTATTCATAATCTCACGGTCTTAGGCTTCCCTGGTGATTACAACATGCACGCCTACCTTATACAAATCAAATATTAACTGGCACTTTTCCTCTCTTTCTAGCCAATAAAGCACCCTGGAACGTGTGCCCGCTCCCAGCGTGCATAGCAGTGCTGTGGGGTAAGTGAGGGGGGTCCTCCCTGGGTCTCCCTCCTCATCCCTGTGTTTCCATGGCCTTCCATCGGAGTCTGCCTCCCGGGGACACGACTGCAGGTGCTGGTGCCCACAGGGGCCCATGAGGTGGACTCGAAGCTGGACCTGTGCAGGGGCGCCAGCGCGGGTCCAGGGAGGGCGGAGGCCCTGTGGGAGAGCGGTTCCTGAGCCCCGGGGACGATGAAAGGGAGGTGACAGAGGCGGGGACGGCTGGGCTGTCGAGCACTCACGCCCCAGAGTGGCCGCGGGGAGTACAGGGCGGCGCTCAGCAGCCCATGTCCGGGAGCAACAGCCCTCTCGGGGACGCCGTGAAGGACAGTGAGGTGCAGCTTCCACATTTGAAAATCTTCGGGCAAAAACTGGCAACGACTCACGCCCGACTGCAAGGTCCCGCTCGGACAAGAAGGGGCTCGGCGCGGGGGCGCCCAGCGCTGTGCGGTCAGGCGGGGCCGAGGCTGCGTCTGTGACTGTCGGACGTTGTGACTGTCCTTGCCGGCTCCCGAAGGTCGGAGGCGGAAGCCGGGCTGCTGTGACTGACCAGCGGATGAGAGCAAACACCTTGGACGAAGACAAGTTGCAATACGGCAGCCGTGCCGGTCCCAGAGCCACACGTCGGGGAACGGGAAGCCCGACCACGTGCTGTGACGGCGAAGCCCACCCTCAGCAAGCTGCTTCCCCTCCGGAGTCTCAGAGACCCTGCTCCCGGGAAAACACAGGCGCGATGCTTGGCAGAACCTAAGCCCAGAACGCAAGTAGGGTTGGGACGCCCGGCCAGCAGGGACCCCGCAGCTCCCGGGGCCCTCGGGCAGGGGCTTGCCGGAGCACGCGCACCACTGTCCTCTGCAGCGGCGTGGGGGCCGCGCGGGAGCCTCCCGGAGCCGAGCCCAGGCCCCCAGGTCCCCCCACCCCCTGCCTGCTGTCCACACAACCCTAGCCCAGGCCCCCAGGTCCCCCCACCCCTTGCCTGCTGTCCGCACAACCCTAGCCCAGGCCCCCAGGTCCCCTCCACCCCCTGCCTGCTGTCCGCACACCCCCGACCTCGGCCCCCAGGTCCCCTCCACC
>PVJL010018017.1:0-16945 GCA_004026885.1 Lyroderma lyra
AAAAAAAAAAAAAAAAAAAAAAAAAAAAAAAGAAAACAGTATGGATATTCCTCAAGAAATTAAAAATAGAACTAACATAGGATCTAGCAAACCCACTTCTGGATATATGAAGTGAGATTAAAATTAAATCATCATCTCAAAGAATGATTTGTACTTCCATAATCATTTCAGTATTATTCACAATAATCAAGGTATGAAAACAACCTAAGTTTCTGCCAACAAATGATGGATAAAGAAAATGTGAGACATACATGCTCACATACACACACACACACGAATATTATTCAGGTTTAAAAAAGAAGAAAATCTTACCATTGACACCAACATGGATAAATAGAAGGCAGTACTAAGTGAAATATACCAAAGAAAAAAAGATTATTACTGCATGGTATCACTTACATGTGCAATCTAAAAACAAACAAACAAACAAACAAACAAAATTGAACTCAAAGAAACAGACTAGTGGTTGCCAGGGGCAGGAGGCAGAGAATAGGGAGAGGTTAGTAAGGTACAAACTTTCAGTTATAAGAGGAATAAGATCTGAGGACCTAAGCAGGGGTATCCAAATTTTTGGCTTCCCTGGGCCACATTGGAAAAAAAAGAATTGTCTTGGGCCACACATAAAATATACTAACACTAGAAATCGCTGATGAGCTAAAAAAAAAAATCTCATAGTGTTTTCAGAAAGTTTACGAATTTGTGTTGGGCCGCATTCAAAGCCGTCCTGGGCCTCAGGTTGGAAAAGCCTGATCTAACGTGTAAACAACCTAGTGACTATAGTTGATAACACTGCATTGTCTGATTAAAATTTGCTAAAAGAATAGAACTTAAGTATTCTCATCAAAAAAAGAAAAAATACATTAAGTGATGCATGTGTTAATTAACGAGTGAGAATTCTTTCACAAATTATACATATGTCAAATCATAACACTACACTTTAAATATATTACAATTTTATTTACCAATTATACCTCAGTAAACTGAAAAAAAAAAAAACTCTAATAGCAGGGCTTGAGTGGAGCCTCATCAAATGTATCAAACCTGTCTAAAAATGATGAAGCAGACTTGAAGAGAGTAAAAACAGAAGTCAGAAATATATAATCTAGCAGTGATTCTTCACCATTCACCATGATATATCAAGGAGAGATACTCAATCTAGAATTACTACTCCTAGAAAAGTGTGCTCAGTTGGGAGGCAAGAATAGTTCATTATACTTAACAAAAACATGGATTAATCAGTCCTCTGAATTATCCAAACCCTGTGACCTGATTTTGTATCAACCAACAACTTTCTAATTATGGCTTCTCAGCTCTGATACCAGTGAGAGAGTTCCCTGGAAAGCCAACATAACAATCCAAAAACTAAAAATAGATATTCCCCATTTTAAACATATAAGGTGACAAAGGGACAAATTTTTTCATAGATGAATATTAGTATCCAATCTGATCCATCCTTATAAATAAATGTATTTGCAACTTGGTTTATACATCAATTTCTTTTGAGTTTAGTCATATGGCTGTTCCAAAATATTTCCAATCATCCACCTTCTGGGAAGAGGGCAAGATTGCAAATCCTGGCCCCTTATGGTTGGCCTACAACATAAGACAATGATGCATTTGTGAATGGAAGCAATGTGTCACTTCTAGGTAAATCATCTAATTGCCAGTGTAAGACTCTCAACAGCTCTTGTTGCCTTAGTGTTGGTGGCTTGGCAACTGTGGGATGTGGATTGCCCTGTCATCTTGGGTCCTGGAAGGAGGACAGTGTGGAATACAAATCCCAAGAGGGTGGTGTAAAAAGCCAAGGAGAAAACTGGACCAGATAGCCCATTCAAGGGATGAATTAAGAATCATTTTTATGTGTTTTTCTAACATGAATTATATAATGGTATAAATTCCTAAGTAGAATATATTGGCTATAGTTTTAATATTTTCATAACAATTCAGTATCAATCATCATTATGCACATGAACTGCTTTAGGAGCAATTGAGTTGTTAAAGCTGTTGAAGTGCACACAGAAATGAGCTTTTAAGACTGAGAATGAAACAAAAGTTGACCATGCATTTTGCACAAGTTATTTCATTTAACCCCTACAACAACTCTATAGGTTAGATTGTATTATTTTCACCATACAAATGATAAAATGGTCACTGAGATTTTAAAAAGCTTGCCTGGGCTGACAGAGCTAATCAACAGGTGCTAAATGAAGGTTTTGTATGCAGAATTATTGGTGTCCAGAGGCCACACTCCCTCTGCACTACCTCTGCCATTTGATATTAAATGATGTCTTTATAAGTTTACTTCTTAAAAAGCTCTTCCTAAATTCAAGTTCTGTTTGTTGCTAACAACGTATTTGCATTTAGTAATACTCCAAGCCTTCCTTTTTAATTTGCTGCTTCTAACATGTAGTGAGTTAGAGAAAGCAAATAAACAATCCTGTTGGATGTGTCAGGAGGAAATGTGCTCCGGACAAGGACCTGGTGACCTACACAGGAATGCTAACACATGGACTCTGGGAGTTCTCTTTTTGAAACATAAGGCCCATATTTGCAAACTTTGTGGTTTTCAGGCAGGTTCTAAAAAGTAGAGTTTACCAGAAAAGCAAATTTCAGGTAACTGAAATATTTCCATCTATTTTTACATCTCTCTGCATCTGCTTGGAATTTTCATGTTTGTTGCTATTGTTTAAAATAACAGGCTTAAAAATATGACAGAATGGTTGAAAAAGATGATCTTTTAAAAATATTCTGTACAAATGTGCTGAGTTTAAATGGGTCACTCAATGATCTAATAGAACTGCTTTTATGTTTTGAATTTTCCTCCTATTACATGTTTTCTGAGTTAAATTAAAATTGTTTTTTGGTTTCTTTTCTACTCCCATTTTACTCAGTAACTTTCATAAAACCTCTACTGAGTAAGCTGAAAGAAAATGTCATTGCTTTTTTTGGATATAAAAATACAGAAGTCTAATAGGTCAGAAAATAAGCTAACCAAATAGCTCAAGGACAATCATTCTACCACATTCTACCATATAGCAGCCTGAACTTTTTGTAATATAAAATAGCTGGTCAATGCCATACACTATTGCTTTTATCAGAATGACATGACTATGCTGTTTGTGATTTCTTTTTAGATTTTTTCTTACCCTCAATTCTAAGTAAAAATGAATAAATATTAAAATTGCAAGTGCTGCATTAAAATAAGAACAATATAAGTTATTTTTACCTATTTCAATTTTGTTCAATCACTACCCAGGCTTTCAAGATCCAAATATAAATTAAGAGATGGTTCTTTTCTGCCAGACAAAAGAAAATAAAGACAGGATACTTGATGGTTATAATTTATGACCATGGGGTCAGACACATTTGAAATAGGATTCTGACTCAGGCAGTTGATGGCAGAGTGATTTTTTTCACACTTTTTTTATTGTTAGACTTATTGGGGTGACATTTGTTAGCAAGAACTACATAGGTTCCAGGTGTACAATTCTACAGTGCATTGATTTTAGACAAGACACTTCTGAGTCTCAAAATACTAATCTATAAAACGAAAAGGACAAAATTAGATAAATAACAAGGCCTCCCTAATGAAGAGATAGTGTTATTGACTGTATCACCTGAGATATGGTAGGAGAGAGGTAATATGTCTGCATGGTTTAAGTCCACGGAGGCTAGAATTTGACTGCAATGGTTCTCACCCTAGCTTTCTTACTCATTAGCCCTTGAAAAATTATCTTATCCTAAGATCTTTCACTAGCAAAGTAGAGATAATAATAGTATGTATTCTATAAGTTGTTATAAAGTAACAAAAATTGTAAAACATTTAGCATGGTACCTGTCTATATTAGTTTGCTAGGGTTGCCGTAATAAAATTCCAAAGACTGAGTAGCTTAAACAACAGAAATTTATTTTCTCACAGTTCTAGAGGCTAGAAGTCCAAAATTAAGGTGTTGGCAGAACTGGTTTCTTCTGAGTTCCATCTCCCTGATTTGTAGGTCTTTCCTCTGTGTCTTCACGTGCTATTCTCTGTATCTGTACTATAATCTCCATAAGGACACCAGTCATATTAGATTAGGGCTCACCCCAATGACTTCATTCAACTTTAATTGCCTCTTTAGAAACTCTCTTTCAAATACAATGACATACTGAGGTACTGACTGTTAGAACTTCAACATGAATTGCAGGTGGAGGGAAGGAGATACAATTCAGCCCATAAAATTGGCTTATAAGAAACACTCAATAAACATTAGCTATCACGATTGCTGCTGCTGCTGCTGTTGTTATTATTATAAGTAATTAAATAATTTACCAATCTCCAAAGACAGTAAGCCACCAATACTGATTTAACAGTAGGCTAGTTCTCTTTTATTTTGCAAATAGGGGTATAGGGATGTTTTAAGCATGTTATCTGCAACATCATGTGGTTCAGGAGAATTCTAAGTATAAGCTTCTGCTAGTTTCCACACTGGTTAAAATACTAATAGGGTCAATGTCAAAAGTTCAATCCATATTTGGGCCAATGGCTTCATTTTTGTTCTGTGGTTGCAAAATGTACTCCATAACCCTGGTCAGTTACATCACAAATTAAAAATTATTGTTTCATAAAGGGAACGGGAATAGGGTGTGCATGATCAGCAAAAATCTATTGGCATGACCAGAAAAACAACCCAGAGTGTATCCTTCCTCTAAATGAATAAATTATTTCTTATCAGATCTTTTCTAAGAGTGAAATGCAAAAGCGCTTAACAAATGACAACTGTCTCCCTAAGAAGCAATGAGTGAAAAATGAGATTTTACTTTGATTTTCCCTTTTTAAAGTACTTCGGCTAGTAAAATGAAATTAATGGCATCAATAGAAACATTAATGGCCAATCACTTGCTTTACTTTTCATTCCTTCTGTAATTTCCTTGGAAGATACTGAAACAATGTGCCCTGAGGGGAATAAAGGAAAAAAGAGGCTCCATTATATTTTTTAACAATAAAATTTCAAGAATCCAGTTCCATTTTGAAAATGATTTGCTATATAATAGATATAGATGGTAGACATATGTGTAATCAATAGCCTACATTCAAGATTCTCAAATTACTGTGATTTGCAATCACTGACATTTACATGGAATTTTAAATTATAAAAAAGAAAATTAAAAAGGAATAATTCCCTTCCTTTCCACCAAAAGTAAACTCAATATTTAAATTCATCTTTTTCGTCCCCATACACTTTTTCATGACGCCATATTCAATCAAAACAGAAGTTCCACTTGTAAAACATACCCTAATGAAATGTTCCTAACTTGGATCTGCCACCAGCAAAAAAATAACTGAAGAAAATTTGTGCAGGCTACAGTTTTACCGGACAGTATTATTTTATATTTTTATGCTTCTGACTTACATTCAGCACTCAGCAATCTCCAATGATTTGGATTACTACACAGAACTTATTGAGGTGTGATTATCCCTCACTAGCCAAAAAAAGTCAATAAAGTGGGACACTAGGCAAATGCCCCAGGAGCTCTTGAACACAAAATCTGTTCACACCATGAAGAAACAGTCACCAGACCTCACCCCTATAATGAAGAGTAAACCTCAGAATTGGCCCAAATTTACACAGCTCTGTCATAAATCCAGACACAAATGATCCTGAAATTTCCCCAGCTGGATAAGTACATCAGGGATAGGAAATAATTAAAATATACAGTCATGCCTTGCTTAGTGACAGGGATATATTCCGAGAAATACATCGTTAGGTGATTTCTTCATTGTGAGAACATCACAAAGTACACCTACACAAACCTAGATGGCACACACTACTACACAGCTAGGCTATATCATTGTTCCTGGGCTACAAACCTATACATCATGTTACTGTACTAAATACTATAGGCAATTGTAACACAGTGATATTTGTGTATCTAAACATATAAATATGGAAAAGATACAGTAAAAATATGGCATAAAAGTTTTAAAATGATACACCTTGAATCATGAATGGAGCTTGCTGGACTGCAAGTTGCTCTGGGTGAGTGAGTGAGTGAGTGAGTGGTGAGTGAACGTGAAAGTCAAGGACATCACTATACACTACGGTACTGTATAAACACTAAATACTTAGGCTATACTAAATTTACATAAAAATTCCTTTCTTCAATAATAAATTAACCTTAGTTTACTATAACATTTTCACTTTATAAACTTTTTATTCTTTTAAGTTTTTGACACTTTAGTACTAAAACTTAAGATTAAAATACAAACATATTGTACAGCTACACAAAAATATGTTTTTTCTATATCCTTAGTCGATAGGCTTTTTCTGTTTTTAATTTTTTTCCTTTTTAAACTTTTTTGTTACAAAACTAAGACACAAACACACACACTAGCCTAGGCCTACACAGGTTCAGGATCACCACTGTCACTGTCTTCCACTTCCACATCATGTCACACTTGAAGGTCCTCAGGGGCAATAACATGCACGAAGCTGTCATCTCCTATGATAATAATGCCTTCTGGAATACCTCTTGAAGGAACTGCCTGAGGAGCATCTTGAGGAGCTGTCACTCTTTTCAGAAGTATGTCCATGGTGGTTTGCTGGCTTTGTGTCTTTTTTTCTCCATAGATTTGCTTGTAAGCAGGTAATACATCATGAATATCCCTCTGGGTCCATGTTTTCAAACTTTTTAAAGAGTTTGTTGAGATCTACCAAAGCTTCTGCTAATCCCTTCACTGTGAATTTTCCTGTAAGTTCTTCTTTTCTTTCCCTGCAGTTTCCTTTTTCTGGCCTTTTCTTCAGCTGTGAACTCCTGTTTCAATTCCAATAACTCATCATTAGTCAATTCCTCAGGAACCACCTCTAGGAGCCCCTCAATGTTGTCCTTATCCACACCTAGATTAAAGTTGTTTGCCACTCCCACCAAGACTTGTTGATTTTTGCAACCTTCTCATCCTTGGCAAACCCTCTGAAGTCATGGACAAACCTCTTGAGTGTCTTCTTCTAGATGCCATGCATACACTCCTTAGTGACATCACCCCAAGCCCAAGCAAGGTTGTTCTACTGTTTTACACTTGATCTTAGCCAAAAGGCTGAGAAGCCATCTTTTTTATTATTGTTAAATTTATTGAGGTGACATAGGTTAGTAAAAATCACATAGGTTCCAGGTGTACAATTCTACAATACATTGTCTATGTGTCCAAGCAAGGTTTTTGATGCAGTCATTGATGTTGTGATTCTTCCAGAATTTCATTAGTGTCTTCTCAGTGTCTTCCTCAGTTGCAACAATACCCTGGGCAAAGCAGTAGGCTTTAAAAGCTACTATAACTCCTTGATCCACTGGTTGGATCAAAGAGATGGTATTTGGAGAGAAAAATACCATTTTGACACTGGGATAAAGATCACCCAAAAAATAATAATGTCTGGAGGCATATCAATAATAAGCAAAATCTTCAAAGCTATCATTTTCCAAATAATACTTCTCCATTTCATAGGCACAGCAATTCAGAAAGGTGTTTGGAAGAGGATCTAGATCATCCATGACTTCTTATTGTTCCTGATGTACACTGGCAATGTGTGCTTACTGAAACGCTTGAAGTCCCCGGAGTTCTCACTGGGCCAGATCACAAAGAATTTCATTTTGTAGCCTGCAACATTGCTCCTAAGCAAGATTGTTACCTTGTCCTTGAAAGCCTACAAACCTGGCATTCACTTGGCCTCTTATGGATGAAAGTCCTTTCAGTTATCCGTTTCCAGAATAGGGAGGTTTCATCCATTCTGACTATTTGCTCTGGAAGGTAATTTTCCTCCATAATTATCTAGAGTTTCCAAAATTTCTTTAGCTGCTTTCACATCAGCACTCACACACTCACTACTCACTTTCATATTATGTAATGAATAATGATTCTTGAATCATTTAAACCACCCAGAGCTAGCAATAAATTCAACATAATAGTTGGGTCCAGCCTTTTCTTTCAACATCACAAACTTTGCTTTAGCGATGACTGTCATGGTGCTGAGACAGATACACTTTCGTGCCTGGTCTTCAATCCAGGCAGGACATTAGAAGTTTCTCCATGTCTGCTATAGAGTCTTCTAGAATTTTCATTAGTCTCGTTGCCTTCAATGAAACAGATCCTTAACAGTTTTTATCGTGGTGCTCTTGTTCTTCAAGATCATAGCTATGGTAGAATGGGACATAACTAACTGGTGCACAATAACCATCACTGATTTTCCACCTTCAGAGTCCTTAATCACATTTAATTTTTGTTTCCAAGTCAATCAATCCATGTGGCCTCTTACTGGCAACAGTAGCAGCAAATTTTGTATACTGAGAGGCCATGCTAAACATAACAATATGAGATTTAATCAACCACAAGAGAAAATGAGGTGATCAAGAGAGAAGGTAAAACACGAGATGTATGAGACTGCTGCCAGCATAACATGGCATACTGTTTTACAGCAAACTTTCTTTTATAAGTAGAGAGAGTATACTTTAAAATAATGATGAAAAGCATATTATAATAAATACATAAATCAATAATATAGTCATTTATTATCAAGTATTATATACTGTACATTTGTATGTGCCTTGCTTTTATACAACTAGCAGTATGATACTGGTACAAATAGGTTTATTTATACCAGTATCATGACAAACACATAAATAATTCATTTTGCTATATTAAGATAGCTATGATATCTCTACGTGACAGGAATTTTTTAGTGCCATTAGAATCTTACAGGACCACCATATTATATGTGTCCTTCATTGACCAAAATTCATTATGAAGCGCATAACTGTACTCCACTTTATATTTAAGGGAGAAATGCCTAGCAAGACAGTGGAATCCTAGGCAAATTGTACTTGCCTTGATATTATTAAAGCAACTTGCATAGATGTTTAATTTATTATAAGCTTAAATACCAATAAAATGCATTTTTAAAGGACCTGAACAACTGTACAAACTAAACATACAAGGTTAATCATAATCTCTGCCCCATGACATATTAGTTTATTTAGCACAAATGTAGAGTTTTACATTTTTGTATTAACCATAATAGCTATTTATTTTCAATTCTTCTCATTTAGTCAATGCTTTAAGAAAATAATTTCTGTTTCAAGGTTGTAAGTGGTAAGGAAATGGAGGCTGAGAGTGATTAGATTACTAGACTAAGGTACCATAGTTAGCAAATAGCAGGGCAAGGATCAGGCCCAGGCCTTTGCAACTTCACACACCTGTGCTGTTTCTGCCATGCTCAGCTGTCAATGCTACTCTCATCTTCAAATTTCTCAAGAGAGAACTTTAATATAGACAGACACAGAGGTTTGAAAAATCAATATTGTGTTTTGGGTCTGCTTTAGGGCATAGGTTTCATTTTGTGTACATTTGATAACTTTAAGTATAGCAATAATTAAAGATACATATTTTTGAAAAGATATTTTGTTTTTATAATGAAACTAGCATTTCACTGGTTCCATCCAATATTCTAATTCTTTCTAGTTTATTAATAATAGTTTAAGACATGGAAAGATTTTATCTTTATAAGAAACTGCAAAGAAAATATAAAGAAGGTATAAATTTATACCTTCTTAGTAAGAATCAGAAGTTTCTTTCAGAGCACTCTTTAGTCCTCTATCCTTCACTCCCACATTTGTTCTACCTTTTCTATTTTGACAGTTCTGTGATTATGCAATATTAGATACCAGGTGGCTAGAAGAAAAAGGGCCTAATGTCATTTCACACCCAGCTATTGTGTGACTTTACTTGTATCTATTTTGAGTACATACAATTCTGTTCTAATAGGGGGAAACAATGATTATTTTCAAGCTATAGGTAAACCAGAACTTAAATAATAAAACAATAAAAGTACTATCCAAAGAAATTTTTAAAACTTTAGGTAGATCTAATTTTTTAAATCTATAATATTTAGAAACAAAACTGACAAAAAATAACTAAGATGGAAATTAGGCTGGAACACAGTTAGACAGCTATTAAGTTTATTCAAGAATTATTTTGATAAAATAAAGCAGGACTTATTATCTAGTAACAGACACTCGGAAGAAATGCAAAAGAAGTACTGCAATGCTAAGAAAATCCACTGTGAAATTAAACCAGCTACTGAAAAATTTCAAAATATCTATTTACCTGATACTTTAAAATTCCCAAGTAAACTTTCATTCCTGTTTTAGATATAAATATTAGGTACTAAAACTTATAATTATGGTAGTAAAACAAAAATACAAGAAACCATGCATATAGACCAGAGGAATAGAATGGAAAATTCAAGACTTCCATCCTCCAGAAATATGAGAAAATAAATATCTGTTGTGTAAGCCACCCACTTTATGGTATTTTGTTGGGGCAGCCTAAGAAACCAATGTGGAAGCCAAAACCAAAGGACAGTCTCTTCAAAACATGGTATTGTGAAAACTGGATATCCATGCAAGAGAATGAAGTTGTACCTTTACATTGTACCACACACAAAAATCAATTTAGAATGGATAAAAGACCCAAACCTAAAACTATAAAACTCTTAAAAGAAAATACAAAGGAAATCTTAATGACATTGGACTTGTCAAGGATATCCTTGATAAGACACCAAAAACATATGCAACAAAAGTAAAAATAAATAAATTGTACTATATCAAACCTTAAAACTTCAGCTCACCAAAGGATATAATAAATAGAGTAAAAAAGCAACCTACAGAATGAGAAAAAAATATTTTGAAGTCATATATCTGATAGGGAGTTAATATCCAAAATATATAAAGAACTTTTATAACTCAGTAGCAAAAACAACAACAAAGAAAACCAACCCTAACTAAAAAATGGGCAAAGGACTTAAACACACATTTCTCCAAAGATACAAATAACCAACAAACATATGAAAAGTTGTTTAACATCACTAATCATTAGAGAAGTGCAAATCAAAACCAAATTGTGATATCACCCCACATTCATTAGGATAGCTATGGGAAAAAACAAACCAACAAAAAAAACCCACCAGAAAATAGCAAGCGTTGGTAAGACTGTGCAAAATTTGGAACAGTCATTTGTTGCTAGGAATACAAAATGGTAAGCTTTGGAAAATAGAATTTCAGTTCCTCAATGTTAAAAGCAGAATTAGCATAGAATCTAGCAATTCCATTTCTGGCTATATATTCAAAAGTATTGAAAGTAGAATCTCAAAGAGATATTTGCACATTCATGTTCATAGCATCACTATTCATAAGAGCTAAGAGGTAAAAGCAAACCAAGTGTCCACTGACAGATGAATGGATAAATAAAATTTGAGACAGATACACACACACACACACACACACACACACACAGTAGAACATTATTCAGCTTTATAAAGGAAGGAAATTCTGACACATGTTGTAGCATGGATGAACCTTGTAGACATTATGCTAAGTGAAATAAGCCAGTCACAAAAGACAAATACTGATTCCATTTCAATGAAGTATCTAATTCATACAGATAGAAAGTTAGAACGGTGATTACCTTACCGGGAGCTGGGGGAGAGGAAAATAAAGTTACTGTTTAATGGGCATAGAGTTTCAGTTTTGCAAGATGAAAAAGTTCTGGGGATTGAGTGCATGACAGTGTGAATATACTTAATATTACCAAGGTGTACACTTAGAAATGGTTAAGATAATAAATTTTATGTTATGCATTTTTACCACAATAAAAACACGCAAGAAATCCACAAGATTCTTTTTAAGAATAACGGTAACGTATATCTCAGTAGTGGTCTAGAAAAAGCACATAAAAAGGGAAAATCTCTATAGAGGCCACGCTGTGATGAAATAGTCAGTAGTTTATACTTCAGAGATGGATTAATCAGTCGTACTTTTTCTATAAGTTTAATATGATGAGAAATGTCCCTTTGCCTTGGCTAGAGGTGGAGAGAGAGAGAAAATTTAAATAGAAGAAACAAAGGTTCATTCAGCACTTAGAGGCAGCAAGTTGTTTGTGTCCTCCTCTCTCCCCAGCTCTGCATTTTCCTAAGATATTTAACAAAAGTGTGATGTCACACAGATCTTCCTGTGCTAAATAACTGGGAGGTCCCATGGTGGCCTTAACATTTGAATTCACATTCCCACTCAATGAATGGTTTTTTCAAAACAAAGGGTTCTTTTTTTATATATTTGCTACAAAGCACAGCAAGATTATGAGGGAAAGAATATGTGACAGTTGAAGAGGATGCCTACACAAAAACATTAGTGACAGGGCAACTTGCAGATGAAACACATACATACTGGCTGCATTGGTTACGATACAATTCACCTCTAGCAAATTTCCAAAGAGCAACGTGTTGCATATGATTTGCAAATACTGGAGTTGTTTCATGAAACACCAAACAAATGTGTTACCATTTTGCATGTAAATATGAACATATAATAATTATCCTTTTGTCTAAAGGCAGTGCTGATAGGAAAGGAAAGGATTAAAAACACAGTAAGCTACACCCAAGGAGGATGTAACCTTAAAAAGAAGGAAGCATAATGCACGTCTTTTCTTTTGTTTTACAATTATTTCTTAGTAGAAAAGTATTGTCACCATCATTTACAGAGTTCAAAAAACTCTAATGGATTTTCTGAAGGTTTACCATGTGCTGGGTCAAAGCATGACCCTAATATCCTGTCCACACACAGTATACTCCCAAGTCTGGCTCTCAGAGAGTTTCTGATACCTAGGAAAGCAGATAGGAATGTACGTAACTGTAAAATGAAAGTGTTGCAAACCAGTCAGCCTGGCTCTTTAACAAATGTGAAGTTCTTTTTGTTGGATATTGAAAACCTCTAATATTTAAAGTTGAAGGGGAAGGCAGTCATCCCACCCTATGCCTTGCTCCCAAGGGGTATTTTTCAATAAAAAAAATCTCAAACCACCTTCTACCAAATGAAAAAACATTTACTAGCAAGCAGCTGTGACTTCTCTGAAGCTGCAGTTCTTCTCTCTAACCTAAAAACATAGCCAGCAGTTCCTTGTATGAAATGCCCACTGCAAGGTGGACTCAAAGTTGGATCCTGCAGTCTGATCCCCATCTGCTAGGACAAGGGGGCCTGCTGGTCCACCAGAATGCAAACTTGGAGTTCCGCTCCATTGACACACACTGTTGGGTTAGTGAGTGTCTCCTAGATATGAAGCTAAGGTTGTAGGTCCTGTATCATCATGACAACCAGTTTCATAACCAAAGTATCATTCATTTCAATTTCACCAATAACACTATTTTATCAATTAACTAACGCTAAGACATTTATTTAGAATAAGGAAATCATCTACTAATTAAGTCTCCCTAAGGTGTTGATTACAGGTAACTTGTACTTTCCCTGAGTACACTATTTAGAGTGTAAGAGAGGAAAATTTTTTCCTCTATCCGTCTAGGTTCTTTTGGCTAGTCTAATAATTAAATTAACATAAAACAGATTAATGGTAGAAAAACAAATTTAATTACATATGTGCAGGTTCCCCATAGATATGAGATTTAAGGACAAGTCAGGCAATTGAGGTTAATATGCTCTCCTGGGCAAAGAAATGAGATAGGGCCTGGGGCTTCAAAGGGGAGAAGGGTAATACACAGTGTGATAAGAAGAGCGGATGTTTGGTAATTAGATGTTCATCTTGCTATACAGATAGGTCATTTAAATAAAAGTTATTTCTGTTGATAGCTCTCTTTGGGGGCCAGGCCCTCTACCTAAATTCCTTTAGATAGTTAAGAAAAAGTTAAAAGTTTTTTTCTCCTGGAGCTTCACTGTCTTATGTTTAGAATCATCCACAAGCTAAAGTGGCATATTTTGGGGTATTGTATTCTGCTCTCCCTCGAGGATAAATTATCTCACAGACAGTTTAACCAGAGGAGGTAACATCTGGAGCTAGGGTTTAAATCCAAACTTAACTGAAGACCTTCTAACTACTAAGTCCTCAAGCTTTAAGATAACTAAGAAAAAGAAGAGGAAGAAAAGTAGTGAAAAGGAAAAAATAAAGAAAAAGCATGATTCTTGCCATCCATGATTTCACCATTTATTCATGAATAATACCCAGAATAGCTGCTTTATTTGGGTAGGTGGGTAGAGTGGGTGTAAATGGGAAAATATTTCAAACTAAGAATAACTGATTTCTACAAAAAAACATTTTGTGGCTTCATTTTTAGTAATCAATATATATTTGGTAATTAAACAAAAAAAAACTGAAAAATTTAGGAAAACTTTATCTTTTTCTTTCTTTCCCTCCCTTTTTCTCTCCCTCTTTCCCTCCTCCCTCCTTCCCTCTCTTCCTACTATTTTTAATTAGAAAATTAACCATGGCCATAAATACAGATGCTCAAGTAAAAGCTGAGACTAGAGAGCAGTAGAATCTTAGACTGATCCAAAGGAGACTAATATGTGACTCGATGTAGATGGGAACTTTTTCTTACAGACGTTTTCTCTTCTACACAATGGTCAGATCTAGTGCTCTCTCATGTCCCCTAAAAGGGTCTACAAAATTTGGAAGGTATCCTTCAGTAGATAGAATATCAAGACACAAATTATAACATAATTAGGCAAATAAACTGATGGAAAAGAGAGATTTTCAGGAAGAAGTATATACTAAAACCTCATCCTACTGCCCTCAGCCCCACAAGCCACATAAGATTGGTAGATCAATAGAAGACTCCTCTTCTTACCCTTACATTCAGTGTTTCTCAGGGACCTGCATGCTTAGGCCCAGGGCTGAAGTAATAAATAGGTCTAGGAAATCTTAGGTGTTCTCCTTTTGTCCTCTAGTTGAGGTCGCAGGAACACTCACAGGCAGGGACTTGGTTTAGTCATTGTCCAGTGTTAACTTTCTTAAGTGTGTCCAACACCCTCCAGAAAACTGAGTTGCTAATTTTTGCCTCAGAGGAATTGAATCAACCCCCAAATTGGCAATATGCAACACCAGGAAGGAGGATGGCATTAACCTAAATAAGAAACAGAATTTTCTGTTGGAGGCAGACCCCAGAATTCAGTGAAGCTGATGACCATATATTTGCTAAATTTTCGTGTTATGTCTGCTTTAGACCCCAAAGCACATTTTTGGTACTCGAATAGCAACAAGTTAAAACAGCAGTGGGAAACAGCAGATCTTTGCTTGCTGTTTCACCTCTCCAGCCAAAATATTGACAATGTTTTAAACATGTATCTATATATTAAATGTAGAAATAGAATGCTACTATGGCTACACTCTGCTTGTAAAATACTGAAAAAGATTTATTTCTTAAGTCAGGAGATGAAATTACCTACTTTAAAACCTAGGTGAAAAGCTGATGGAAGTTTAATTTTCTTTTTAAACTCAACTAGCTGACTGATCATTGCCAGAGGGTTTGGTAATGCCAGTCTGTAACAGACCCACTATCTAATACATAAATTAGTAAAAATTAATGCAGAGGAAGTGAAATTACAGATAAAAGAGGGTATGTCTAAACTTCCTATCAGCATCAGATATTCTGAACTACTCTCTAGACAAAATTAACTAAAATAGTGAACAAATACATATGTATAGTTTTAATTTTACATGGTGCTGAGAAACAATGAAATACATTTGTGGAGCCCCCACATAGTTGCACAGGAAATCTGGGAGAAAAGTCGGTGCCAAAAGTAGCTTTTTCCTCTGAGAGTTTCTGCCCAAAGCTGGACACCTGAGTTTTCTCTAAAGGTTACACAGCATCCAGGAGACAGAGTGATAATGGTTAGCACTGGGTCCAAGTGAGAAATCTAATAATATTTCCTATGAGTAGTATAAAAGGTGAAGAATAAAACCTGCTACCATAAGGACACAGCAAGAAAGCTTGCCTATCTCAATCAAGCCAGGACAAAGATAAGATCTATGGGTGCAGGGAGGATTGGGGGAGAACATCTCCTTATAGTTCATAACCACGAAGTCTCCTTCTTGCATTTACAATTGAATTTATAACATACTTTTCATTGGAGCATCTAGCAAATGTTTTTTTAAAAATTAACACAAATTCAACACAATATTTTCCAGAAAATAGAAGAGAATGAAATACTTTCCAAACCATTCTATGATGTCAATATTACGCTGATACAAAAACCAGAAAAAGCAGTACAAAAAAAGAAAACTAGAGGTCAATATCCTCTGTGAATATAAATGTGAAAATTCTTAACAAAGCTATTAGCAAATAAAATTCACTAATATATATAAAAAAAATTATACAACACCATAGCCAAGTGAGATTTATTCTAACAATGCAAGACTGGTTCAGTATTCAAAAATCAATATAATCTACAATATTAACAAGCTAAAGAACAATCACATGATCATAGAAATTAATGCAGAAAAATGTTTGAGAAAATGTGACATTTATTGATGATAAAAACTCTCAGAACACTAGGAACAAAAGCAAACTTCTATGTGAAGAACATCTACAAAACACTAGAGCTAACATAATACTTAATGAAAGAGTGAATGTATTTCTCCCTAGGATAACTTCTCCCCTACTTCTCTACAAAAAAATTTATTTAATTTACCTATTGAAAATGGTTGTGGGCAGCCAATCACAAATTATAAATTGAAGATCTCACAGGCATGGTTTCATAAATTTTTTTTTAATCTTTTTTTTTTAATTCATTTTTATTGTTAGACTTATTGGGGTGACATCTGTTAGCAAGGATTACATAGGTTTCAGGCTTACAGTTCTACAGTGCATTGTCAACTTGTTGTATAATAAGTTCACCACCTAATGTGACTTCTCTTTCCATCACCTTATATTTAGCTTCCCCCCCTTCCTCTCCCACCCCCTCCCCTTTCTCCCCTCCCTAACCCACTCGTCCCCAAATAAACATTAAACTATTGATTGTGTCCATGGGTTATTTGTTTGTTCATTTCTTTTTTTCTTTGCTTTCAGTTTTATATTCCGCATATGAGTGAAATCATGCAGTTCTTTGTTTTTTCTGTCTGGCTTATTTCACTTAGCAT
>PVJL010018018.1:0-16943 GCA_004026885.1 Lyroderma lyra
CCCCACGTACACACACGGACACGAGGGGGTACACACCCCACGTACACACACGGACACGAGGGGCTACACACCCCACGTACACACACGGACACGAGGGGGTACACACCCCTCACTAATACACACAGACGTGAAGGGAGCCTCGGTGTAGGAGTCGCGGGGCCTGGGTTCACAGAGGACGCTCAAAAGAGGTGAAAATCGAATACGTGCAAGGTAAAAAGTGTGTCGCTTGTTATTTTCTAAGCACGGCAGTAATTCCAGCCCGGGCCTGCTCACTGCCAAGATGAAGGCGGTTCCCCAGTATCTAGGATAAAAGCTGAAAGTCTACTCACCTAAAACTCCTCCCCAAAGAAGTGTCATTAACAGCACCCGGTACAATCACTGAGGACGTTAAGGAGCGACCTCCGTAATCCTGCCAGGGGCCGGGGTACGTCCCGTTCCCACCCCGGTGTCACAGGGGACGCAGTGAGGCCTGGAAGGTGCTACAGGAAGCGGCTCCTGTGTTTGCAGAAGTCGCAGTGTCTGAGGGGACATGGCTACACGGCTGTCACCTGAGTCGCCCAGTGTGAGCGTCCCCCATGCCGTCCTCGGTCCCGAGTCTCCACCTGTGTGTGTCTCGGCCGTGTTCTCTGTCGGAATGCACAGACTGTCCTGACTTTGTGTGGAGGCGAAGGGCAC
Source organism: Lyroderma lyra (assembly GCA_004026885.1). Classification (NCBI taxonomy): domain Eukaryota; kingdom Metazoa; phylum Chordata; class Mammalia; order Chiroptera; family Megadermatidae; genus Lyroderma; species Lyroderma lyra. Next base: position 676 of record PVJL010018018.1, read on the forward strand.
CTTCTGGAGGGTGAAGTAGGGCCACCGATGTGGCCCGGGAGCCTCTGTGACAGGCAGTGGCGTGCCACGTGTGTCCCATTCGGGGATGCCGGCTGGGTGGTGCCCATCGGGGAGCTCACCGCCCACCCCCTCCAACTCAGCGCTGGCTGGCAGGGCAGCGGCACGGAGCTCTGCAGGGCCCTCCAGCCGCCAGAGCTGCCCTGTGGTCACGTCCTCCCTGAGGCGCTTTTGGTTTCGGGGCTGAGGGAAGCAGGCTGAGTGGGGTGTCACCTGAGGGCTTTCGGTGACACCAGGCGAGGTGGGTGAGATGCGTGGAGACAGCCCGGGCCTTCTGTATTTTAGGTGTCCACTGCTTCTTTTCAGGACAGTGGTATTTCCACCAGGGTGAGGTGTCACTGGGACTGTCAGTGGGACAGTTAGGTTTGGGGGATCTGGATAAATTGACAAGTTTGTGTGACTGAGGAGTGGGTGACAGCTTTCATGACAAGCAAATGAATTGAGGATGTGCATGTGCCAGGACAGTCCACATAGGAAGTGCAGTGTCCCTGACAGGGTTGAGGGACAGCAGCCCACGCGGGCTGTGTCGTGTCAGGGATGCAGCGTGTTTGCAGGGCAGGGTGTTAAATGGGACGTGTCTGCTGTATCTGTCCCCACGACGGTGGTGGATGTCCGTATTTCCTTAGCAAATGGGCCTCTGTCCTCCCACCTGTGACAGCGTCCCGGGGTGGCTGGGGGCAGTCTGCGTGCTCCGAGGACAGAGCCCCACACGAACGGCTGGGGTGTGACACCCGCACTGTCGTTACAGGATTCTGTCCACGGCGGGCAAGTACCTGTCCGACGCCTACAGCCCCCGGAGCCTGCCCGGGCTTCAGGACGGCGCCTGGGCAGACAGGAAGGCGTCTGCCAAGAACCCGTGGCAGGAGCACAATTACCTCCAGAAGGAGAACCCCGCCGAGTGCACCAGCCTGATGGAGATCCTGTACACCCTCAAGGTGCGATGCCCGGCCCCCGGCGTGGGGCCCTGGAGGCAGCTCCCTGTCACGCACCCTTCCCCGATCCGGCCCGAGGGCCCCGGGCCACAGCACGTTCTGTACTACTTCTCCGTCTCGTGTACGTCACGATCGTGAGGAGCCAACCGATAAACTGGGTTGGGGTGGCACGCGGGTGTGGGACCCAGGTGAGGGGGGCTTTGTTACTGACAGGGTGGCCGGGGCCGGGGCCAATCCCTGTGGCCATTGGGCGGGATCTGCTTCCCTCCGAGCTGCTCCTGCCAGCCACCCCGGGCCCCCGGGCTGAAGGGCAGAGAGGGGACCGGAATGGTGCTGCCTGCTGGCGGGCAGAACCGCAAAGGGGGACCCCAGCCAGCTGTCGGAGCAGCCAGGAGCGCCCTCCAGTGTGGGCTCTTCCACATGGCAGTGTGAGGACATGGGAACACATGTGCCCGCCTGGCTGCTCCTTTGAACTTTCGGTTTGTCTGCCTTAGAGCTGCCCTTGACTCTGAGCTTACACCCTTGGACTCCAGGGGCAGGAGGGCCTCCCAAGAAATGGAACACATCACATGGCTCCCTGGGAACGGCCCCCAGGGGTCTGGGAGGCCATAGGCATCCTTTCTGGAACCGCCTTGGTCTGGTTTGAACCTCACGCTCTTGGTGGGAGAGGAGACGGCTGCTCCCGTGGCCCTGATGCTATCCCGAGTTACCCCGGTGGGCCCCGGGCTCCGGGGGGGGACCTCACGTGCTTCTGGACCTATCGGGGCCTCTGAGCTGCCCTCTGGGGTTTCCCTACCCCCTGCCCCACCAGCTGGTGCACTTGAGCTTTACAAACCCTGTGCGGCTGTCTGCAAGGTCACGCGTCCATGCCTCTGTGGTCGGGGCAGTGCAGCAGTGCTGATCTTGGCGGCCGATCTGACGTGTGGTGATCGGCTCGTCTGTCACAGCAGAGCAAGGCCCCACTCTGCTGTCTGTACTGTCCCAGGCCCTCCGCAACTCCAACGTGGTGGCCCGGCCACACTGGACTGGGGCTCCATCACGCACTCGTGTACGGGGCACTGGGGGTCATGGTCTCCTGGCTCCCTTGTCCCTGGGGGTAGCCACGGGTCAGTGTGTCCTGAACTGCCCCTCCATGAGCTTGTGTTAGCTCCGCTGTGTCAGTCACCTGGGAAAGTGGGTTCAAGTATGGGTTCGGGGCTCCAGCCCCCTGCAGGGTCCAGTTCAGGGGTCCCAGGGAGCAGCCCATGCGTCTGTGCCCCGACATGTCCCAGGGTCCTGCTTGGGAACCGCTGTTAAGCATACCCCTCAACTCTTTTCCTCTGGTGGCTTTGAAAACGTGGAACCTGCTGACAAACGGTGGCTGGGGCCTGACAATCTGCCTGTGCGTGTCGTGTCCTAGGAGAAGGGGCCTAGTAACCACTCCCTGCTGTCCGCGTCCCGCACGGCCCTGACGCGGCTGAACCAGCAGGCCCACCAGCTGGCCTTCGACGCGGTGTTCCTGTGCGTCCGGCAGCAGCTGCTGCTGGTCCCCAGGATGGAGGTGAGTCTGCCCGCCCCTCCTGCCCAGAGCTGCAGGGGAGCCCCATTGCACAGTTACTGCCCGCGGGGCGCACTGCCCTGCACGACCGTTGTCAGTTGCAGTCACTGTGACACGGTAGCTTCAGGCCGTCCCTGGGGACCCGGGCTCTGGCTCGGGTGATGCTAGCCATGGGGGGCGGCATCGCCGGACCTCTGAGGGAGAAGGGAGGGAGGTCACGAGCCACTGGGTAGGTTGGGGCAGGTCAGAGGCGCTGCCAGTCCTGGGAGGTTGTTCTGGAACTTGACGCAGGAGCGTGGCTTCAGGTCTATCTGGGGCTTCTGAGGCGTGTTTTGTAGGTTCTGCTGTGTCTGTCCTGGACGCCGCATCTGTCTGGCGTCTCACGCCGGCGCGTCTCCCTGTCCCTGCCGGCCTCGCCCCTGGTCTCTGCGTGCCCCGATACCCGTTGGAGGAACTTCCCACCGGGCACGCTTCCCCTGCTGGCTCCGTCTCTCCTGGTCCAGTCGCATCACTGTCCGTTTGGATTCCTGGGACCACCCCCTGCTTCCCCTTCCTCCTGTCCCCCCAGGTCGGTCTGCGTGTGCTTTTTCTTGTGAAGATGGTCTTTTGGGACCGGTCCAGTTGTGGTCCTTTAATTAGCAGGAGGTCCTTTAAGGAAGCAATGGGCATGATGACAAGTCCATTGCATCCTGCCACCCCCAAGAGCGCAGTAGGCCACTCGCTGTCTGTCCACTGTGTGACCTTGTCTCCATCCACAAGGGAACACACTTGAACCACAGGATTTCAAGGTGTTTTCTCCCCCAGGAATTCTGCAGTTTTTATTCTTTATGATTTTCCACACAAAATGATAGGAAAGTTGGCCTGTCTAGCCCGGTTGGGGGGGGCAGAGCCCGAGGACAGCCGCTGCTGTCACAGGGAGCAGAGGTGATGTGGGTGGCCAACCACTTGGGTCACAGGGCCGAGGCCTTTACGTCCTTTGTGAGCCTCCGCCCTCGAGTTTAGAAGGAGGTCCTGGGTGGTTCCTGCCCTCCAGGCATGTGAGGGTGAAGGAGATGTGATGGGGGTGGCTTCAACCTTTAAGTAAGTGCGAGGAGACGGCCATGAGTCTCCACGGTCCCACTGCCCAGAACCAGGCTACGCGGGCACGGGGTCTGCTCCTCGCGCGGGCACGGGCTGCGAGCGGGCTGGATGTCACCTCTGGAGGGACACGGGGAGACGGTGCTGCTTCCCACTAACCCACGTACATTGCCTGCGTCTTACCGGGGTTTAACTGGAAAGAGAAGGTAAAGTAAACGAAACCAGAGGATGTCCAACTTGAGAGACTAGTTTCTTCACCGCAAAGAAACCCAGTCCCAGCTCTCCCCCAGGTTAAGGGACAGGATTATGGAAACCCCTAAGGCTGTAGGTGTCTCAGGTGGCTGTCTGCTCCGACCCCTGCTCGGAGAGGTGAGGGGTTCCCTCCCTTCCCCACCTGCGGGCGGGGCGCCTTTCAGGCGTGCAGCTCATCTTTCTTCGGCTTCAGTCTCAGCCCTGCATGGAGCAGTGACGCCCCCGCCGCCCCGCCTCGCTCCCGGGCTCTCTGTTGGACTCGGTTCGTCGTGGTGCCGACTCGGGCCTCGTCGTCCGGGCCTGGGGACAGGGCAGGCGGCCCTGGGGCTTCGGGCCTCCCCGCGAGGAAGCCCAGCGCCAGGGCCAGGACCCGGGCCTGGAGGGTTTGGAAACTAAACCCTGCGGTTCAGTGTCTGTCCTCAGTGCTTGCCTGTAAACCGCCCGCCCCCTCACGTGGCAGGTGGTTTCAGAGCAGGTGGTTGAAGTTCACCTGTATCACCTGGGGGGTTCACTCCTGACGGAAACTCAAAATGAGCCGCGAACAAGTGGAAACCAATCCGCAGCATCTCCCGGCTGCCCCGTTGGGCCCCCCCTTCTCTTCGTGTTCGGCGCTTCCTGGTCCGGCGCCAGCCTGGCCTCACGCCATGCTGCTTTGCATGCTGTCACCTCTCCCACTTCCTCACCGGACCGCCTTCTGAGCTCGCTCGTCCCCAGGGCCTCTGTCCGTAGTGCCTGTCCCGGTGCACTGTGGTGACACCGGTTGATGCCCACGATTCAGCCCTGGCTTTCGCCCTGCCCCGTGGGGCCCCCCATGTCCTCCCACCTGCCTTCTGACCCTGCTGCCCGTCCTGCTTCTTAGATGACCCCTCACCTAAAAGAGGAGAGCTCTAAACATCACAGTACCAGAACCACCCCTAAAACGTAATCAGTGTTCAGGCTTCCAGTTGTCTTACAAACGTCAGGACCCAGATTAGTCCTGCCCCTGGGATTAGCTGGTGAGTCTGCGATGGGTCCTGAACTGTGGGTGCCCCTCCCCCTCCCCCTCTCTCACTGCCTCAGGATTTGTCCAAGCGGGGGGGGGCCGCCCCTCAGCCTGGTGTCCAGGGCTCTGTGCTCTCTTCCCAGCCTTCTCCTCGCGCCTCGTGTCCTGTGGCCGCTGCTCAGCTACCCTGAGCCCTGCTCCCTGACGTTGTTGTATCGGCCTCTCAGACCTCTTCAAGTGGGGGCCTGCATGCGGGTGTGGGGGGCTGTTGGAGGGGGTGTCGTGCTCCTGGTTCCCTAGGAGCTTGGAAGAGCACGGCCGAGTCTCACACTTCCTTGTGTTGTTCCTCCCAAGCCCAGCAGAAGGCCCTGCACGTCATGGCACTCGGTCCCTATGGGTGGTCGGATGCCCCTTCCCGTCCAGCCGGGAGCTCACTGAAAGGAAGTGGGCATTTTGAAACCCAGGGGAGGTTCTCAGCCAGGGCCAGGTGTCTAGACAAGTGCAGGGCCGCGTGGGGGCGAAGAGAGCCCGTCTCGAGCAGGGAGGTGAGCAGAAGCGCGTGTGCAGGGGAGGCTGAGGAGGCCCTGACCCACTGGACCGCTGTGTAAGGGTCAGGCTGCTGGGTCGGCCATCGGGTGGCCGCCGGGAGCAGCTGCAGTGCGACCCCAGGTGTTACTCTGGGAGTCCCGCCAGAAAGGGCCTTGTGTTCCAGGCCGGATTTAGGGTGACTCGGGGTGGAATGAGGAAACCGGATTTCTGTGGGAGGGTGGCCAGGCTGAACCGGGTAACTGTGTACGTGCCGGTGGCTTGCCTGACTGCAGAGAATGCCGAGGAGGCGCCCACGGTGAGACCACACACTCCCACTTCAAATGATGCGGGAAGGTGTGTGGATGCCCAGGACCGGGCTCAGGATGGGGACACTGGGTGGCTGGGGGCCGGCCTGGAGGCCCCCGTGGGTTAGGAGGTGTAGAAGGTGAGGACGGAGGAGAGCGGCGGCTTCCGGGTGAGGCCTGGTGAGGGCCCTGGGTCAGCGGCTTGGCGGGGGCTGTGATGCCAGCTCTGAGCAGAGGCGCGCGGGGACACTGCTGCCGTGCTGAGATGCGGGGTTGGTGGCGTGGCGCTGTCCGCGGTGGCCCGGTGCTGACCCTGAGGCGTCCTCCCTCCTCCCTAGAGCTGGAGCACGGCCGGCATTGGGGAGACCCTGACGGACGACCTGCCCACCTTCAGCCTCACCCCGCTCGAGTACATCAGCAATGTAAGTGCCCCCTCATGCTGCCCACAGTGTTCTGGGCAAAGTGACCCTTCCCGCACTGTGCCGTCTGGGCCTCTGCTCTGAGATGTTCTCCGTGCTGGTTTCAGACCCTGACGTGCCCCCACCCCTCCCCAGTCCGCCTGGGACCTGAGGCCCTGAGGCTGCAGAGCGAGTCCAGGAGGAGGTCTAACTTGGGGTCCCACGATGCAGGGGCCGTTTCCTCTGGTTTTCTCTGCATGTGTAGTTCTGAGTCCGTGGTCAGCAAACTCTCAGTGAGCCCCTGCCGTGTGCCAGGCCTGTGCTGCGTGCCCTCCCGTGTCACAGCAGCACATGGTTGTCTTCACGAGAACGGCAGTTAAAGAGGAGCGGGACAGGTCTGTGGGCGAGTGGGGGGCAGCCGGAGTCCCCCCAACCGCCGATCACTCCCAGACCTCGGCCACAGGATGTGTAGACTTAGGACAGCTGGACCACGTGAAATGACTGGGAACGAAGGTGTCGTCACCATGGGGCGCTCAGGGCAGCGGGTTATGGGGTCTGTTAACTTCCGGGCCCCACACCTGTCCTAAAAGTGCGTGTTATGTTGCCGTGACCCGGAGGGGCACCTTGTTTTGAAACAAGTACTTAGCCCCAGAACAGCTATGCGTTGTGATAGAGATGGGTGTCGAAAATGTCCCACGACAACAGGCGTGCGTATCTGACAAACTGTGTCACTTGTGGGCTGTCCCCAGGGTCTCGTGACCCTGTGTTTGCGATTCCCCACCATCCAAGGAGGTTTTGTCGGTCTTCACTTCCTGAGTTTCTAGCATGAAAACAGCACATTTCCCTTCCGCACTGATTCATGATCACAAAGTGGCTTTTTCCCGACGTCTCTTCCTTCGCCTGATTAGATCACCTGGAGGTAAGCTGACCAGACAGCCCGCTTTAAACGGGACAGAAAGCAGTGGCCCTGGCCCTGTCACACGGTACATCTGGTCAGCCCTGACACCTTGAATTGAGCCCAGTGAGACTAGGCTGACTGGACGTACCGCTGGACCTGGGATTTCTGTCCTGTTTAAAACGGGACGTCTGGTCAGCCTACCTAGCAGGGACAGACCCAGACCACGCCCAGCAGACAGGACTGTGTTCTTACCTGGCTGGGCCCTGTGGACATTAGCTTATTACTAGTTTGTCACCTGTGCACAGTGATAACTTAGACTCACTCGGGTGCTGGAACTGTGACACACACGTAGGTGTCCATTCCCTCCTTGGAGGTGGAGCTCGCACCGCATGCACCCCAGAGGGACTGAGGCCGTTACTGGGGAGGACGGCTCTGCTCTGCCCAGTGCTGGCACACACTGGGCGGGTCAGACTTGTGTCTGTCCGTGCTGCCCCTGCCCCCGACGGTACTGCCTGAAGTTACTGGGGTGCTCGGTGTCGGCTGAACCTGCTCCCTTGGGTTGCAGATCGGGCAGTACGTCATGTCCCTGCCCCTGCATCTGGAGCCCTTTGTGACCCAGGAGGACTCCGCTTTGGAGCTGGCCTTGCACGCTGGGAAGCTGCCCTTTCCTCCAGAGCAAGGTGAGGGCCTGGGGGACAGATGGGGCTGGAGGGTGGGGCAGGGCCTCAGGGCAGGATCTCCGGGTGCCGGCCAGCTTGCAGGGCTCTGCACTGAAGGAAAATGCCAGCCGCCCAGTAAAACTGACAGCGAAGGGAACTGCCACCCACCAGGAGGAGCCAGTGTGGGCAGTTACTTCTAGTTTTTTTCTCTCGACATTTTACTATGAAGATCTCCAGCCACACGGGAAGTCGTAGAGACCGACCGCGAACACGCACAGCAATGGAGGCTCTCCAGCATTTTACCTACACGTTGTACGAACCGGGCAGTCAGCAGCCGGGAGGGGCTTCCCCACGAGATTTAACCGTGTTTCCCACGAGGAAATTGAGCTTCAGGGTTTTGAAGGGCTGCACGGTGGGGTCACAGCACACAGCGGGTCCCAGCGGGGGCACTGCGGCACCGCTCCCATCTCTGCCCCGTGGGTCCCCTCCTGCTGGAGTCACCCCATTCGGGCCGCAGTGGGACAGGCGCTTCCCGGAGGCTTTTCCACTGCCCCTGGTTTGTGACCCTGCGCTGAGGGACGTGCTGGGCCCTGACAGGCCCCCGACTCTGCGGGGCCCGGGTTGCGGTTCATCCAAGGGCAGGTGTAGCATCTCTCATGAGCTGTGTGTGTGGCCTTCTCCAGCCCCATGGGGTGGGGAGCCTGCCGAGGAAGGGGCTGCCTGCAGAGTGGCTGTGGCCAGGCCATTCTGGAAGGAAGTACACGGCTCTCCCTCTTCCCAGCCTCCTGTGGCCGCCTCCCTGCTGCCACTCTCCTGCATTTTGTCCATCTCCTGGTCCTCGTCCTCACTCTGGCTCGTGAGTCCCGCCTGCCTGAAAACCTCAATGGCTCCAGAACCTCCTCAGTTTGCCCAGCGTAGCTCGCAGCCTCCTGCCCCCCGACCCTCATGCCTCCAGTGTCCCCACGTGCTTACATTCCACCCACCGAGAAGGACTTTGTCTTAACCTTTAAGAATTAGAACAACTCTTCTGGTTCAGACCTGCCGCCTTGAGTCACTGTTGACCACAGGGCGTTTTCTGCAGAGCCTCACACACATGCTGCTTCACGTGTCACGCGTGCCCTTGCGTCGTGGGCGCTGTCTCAGCAGTCTGTGTGCCCCCTGCTCGGAGTCCTGTGCCCGTGTGCATCTGTCCGAGCAGAGCTCTGAGTCCCCAGTGTCCTTCGTCAACACCAGTTGATTGGCTGTCATTGTCCTGCTCCCTGAGTCTCCTGTTGAGATCGTAGCACCCTGGCTGGCCTGCAAGGAGCACCTGTCGTGAGCCGGCCACCCTGAAGGGTCCCCTAAGCAGGTCTGTGTCCCTGGTGACCTGTCCCTCTGCAGGTGACGAGCTTCCCGAGCTGGACAACATGGCTGACAGCTGGCTGGGCTCCATCGCCAGGGCCACGATGCAGACCTACTGCGACGTCATCCTGCAGATCCCTGAGCTCACGCCGCACTCCACCAAGCAGCTGGCCACTGACATAGGTGTGTCCTCGGGGCGGGCGGTGGGAGAGACAGGCTTCCCTTCATGTCAGCCCCTGCCCAGACTCTGAAACTGTTCTGGACACTGTCCCAAGGGACTCTATGACAGGCCAGCCGTGTGACTCGCACTCAGGGGACCTGCGGGGTGACCTGAAGTGAGTGCTGTAGGCTCATGGCACGTGCCTCACCCACTCACAGGCTCAGCTGTGACCGCACAGCAGGCCCACAGGTCCGAGCCAGGTGACCACAGGGCCCAGCGGCCTCTTATTTTGCTGAAGAGGAAGTGAGGTGCTTTACCCCAGGTCCCAGTGCAGCTGGTGGTGGGGCCAGCTCTCTCTCCTTCCTCTGGGCAAGAGAGATGAGGCATGCCAGCGCTCCCCGGCAGCCCTGTACCCCAACAGGACCACCGAGCAGGGACCCAGCCAGAACTAGGGAGCGGAAGTCAGGTCGGGCCTCGCCCCCCAATTCCGGGTCACGTTTTTTTCTCCCTCCTGGTACCTCCCTCGAGATCTAACCGCCCCTCCCTCATGTTGATGGAATGTCTGTTATGTGCTGGCCGGCCGCAATGCTAGGGGACAGGGGACCCAGATACGGGACATGTGCTGTGCCTGGGGGGGTGCAGTGGGTGGCCAGTGGAGACGGCCGGGGGGTTGAGCTCAGGGTGGAGCCCGTGGGGGCTGCGTCGGTGCAGGGCCGCCTTGTAGGTGTTCAGATGAAACGTTACAGCAGACCCCGGACGGGGACTGCCGTGTGGTCCGTCCTGCCCTGCAGGCGAGGGGCTGGGCTTGTACAGGGACACAGCACCCTCCTGGGAAACAGCCCCTGAGCGGGGGGCCCCATTGTGTCAGGAGGAGCTGCCCTGTGGGGTGAGCAGGAAGTCAGGGAGCCCTAGGGGTTCACCCCCCAGGAAGGAGGAAGGATGGCCTTCGTCCCCACGCTCCTCACTGACAGCCTGAGGGTGTTGCCTGGGATGAGAGCGGTGACCTGGTGCCCTCCACTCTGCCAGTGTCACCCAGCTTGCCTGTTGCTTAGACTTGTGGGGCCTTAGGACAGGAGGCCCTTTCTTGGGGGTCCTCACCCACATGGTCTGGGGTGCACTCAGAAGTCATTAGCACCCCCAAGGTCACCTGGGAAGTCTGGGGACCTGCGACACGTTAGGCCACCACCCCCAGCACCGCCCTTGTCTTCATGGGGCAGTCTTGCTGGGAGTCTTCAGTGTCTGCTCAGATGAGCACACGCAGTTAATGGGGGCTGCTGGCGAGTGCGGGGACCTCGTTAGAGCTGCCGGTGAGGTCAGCTGGAGGGCCGAGCATGGTGGGGCGGGCGTGGTGGGGTGTTCGGGCTGCAGCCCCCTCAGAACAGCCCTCCAGGTAGAGGCGGCCTGCCCAGGCCGGAGCACCCAGCACTTGGGGCTGGGGCGTCTCTGTTCCTTCCCCAGGAGGCTGGGGTCCTGCCCCCTGGTACCGAGCCTGGCGCGCTGTGTGTGTCTGCCCCCAACAGACTATCTGACCAACGTGATGGACGCCCTGGGCCTGCAGCCCTCCCGCCCGCTCCAGCACATCGGCACGCTGCTCAAGGCCAAGCCCGAGGACTACAGGCAGGTCAGCAAGGGCCTGCCCCGGCGCCTGGCCGCCACGGTGGCCGCCATGCGGGGTGTGGACTACTGAGGCCGACCCCTCCCCCGAGGGTCACGGCTGCTGCCCGACGGCTTCGCTCTGCCCCTGCTCGGGTCGGGGCGGGGTTTGTCCCTAACGGACTGGGCTGGGTTGTGTCATGAGAAAGGAGGGGTGAGGTGGAGTAGCCTATCAGAGAGGGGCTTTCAGGTGATCTTTAAGCGACCTGATCTTGAAAACGGAATTAATAAACACTTGGAAACGCACGAGGGCTGTTCCCTTCTCTCTGAGTGAACATTCGCGTGCCTGCCACGCGCCGTGTCGTACGCACTAGGGACGCGGCCGTCAGTGTGACCGGGTGCGGGGAGGGTCAGCAGGCAGACCGGCGGAGGACAGTGTCAGATGTCGGGGCGGGCGAGCCCGAGACCTAAAGCGCGAGCGACGCGGCGGACGGCGGAGGAGGCCTGTTCAGGCGGAGGAAAGGCCCCCACGGGGCCGGGGCGGCGTCGGGGAGCGGCAAGGTCAGCGGAACGTGGTCTGGTCCCAGAGGGGCCTGTGGGCCATCCCCAGGACCTTGGCTCCTCATTGTCCCTTGAAGGCTCGCAGGACGACGTGCAGTCTCATCTGTCGGGGGCTTTGTCAGTGGCCTCCGTGTCCGTCCCAGTGGCGCTTGCAGAACGCGTTGAACAGCAGGTCCGAGCAGGGCCTCTCACCGGGGCTGTGAGGGCTGTTGACCCGCCCAGGGCCGGCCAGGCGCCTGCCACCCCGTCTCAGCTGCGGGTTCAGAATGCGCCTGGTCCTGGCGAAGGAGCAGCCTTCTTCCCCCGTGGTGGCCGACAGGGGCCGGAGCCCGTGGCTGTCGGGGGAGACCCTCTCAGAGGGACGCCCCCACTGGAGGGAACGAAGCCCACAGCTGGAGAAACCCCCAGATCTCGGTGAACCCCTGGATACAGCCATGCCCCAAGTGGCAGGACTGTTATTACAAGAACCAGTGTGTCCCCTTTTGGCTTAAGTCGGTTCAGGTGAACTTGTGACCAAAAGGCTGGCAACAAGTCCTAGGTCGTCATCGCTCTGCCTGCCCTGTGACATCAGCGGGGACAACACATACGAAAGCCTGGGGCTCCTCTGAGGGACCCATGTTCTCACGACCACTGGCAGCACGAGGGTGAGGCTGCCCCTCACTTTTGTCCCCACAACGGCGATCGTGGGCACCTCACCTTACCTCTCGGAGCCTCGACTTACTTGTCAGTAAAACGGGCTGATGGTACTTCTCAGTGGTCATGAGAATTAAGTACAAGAAGGCCGATAAAGTGCCTGGCCCGGTGCCCGACAGGTGCTAAGTGCCAGCACAACGCAGCCCTCCCTAGTAAGAGCAAATGACAGCCGTGTGGTGACAACCACCACTCCTGCTAAGTGGTCGTCAGTGTGTTGTGACTCCAGCTTGCCTGCCCTCCAGGCCCTGAGCTGGGCACCGGCCTGCACCTGGCCCTCCCCCAGGTGTGTGGCACCTACTCTCTCCACAGGTGCCACCCTGGGCACGGGATGGGAGGCCGGCTTGCTGCCCCCCGGGCCAAGACCCCCGGAGTTGCAGAGCAGCTGGCTGGGCCCCTGAATGCCAGGCACATGACAGCAGGGCCCTGCCACGGTCACCATCTGCTCCGGCCATGCCTGTCCCCTGATCGCTTCCGGACTTCTGCTTGGGAAGCCGGCAGGGTTGCCATATTTAGCAATTAAAACTACAAGATGCTTGGTTACATTTGGATTTCAGTACAAGGAGTCATTTATTAGTGTCACACGAGGGCCGTCCAGAAAAACACCCGGACGTTGTCGGTGTAACGGGAACGGTTACGTGGCTGGATACTTTCCGGACAGTCCTCGTAGGCCCCAAATCTTCCATGGGTGGATTTTTACTAAAAACCGAATCCGTTGTTTATGAGAAATTCGTATTTAACTTGGCGGTCTTTATTTGGTCCGGCACCCTGTAGGAGCCATGTCCCCTGCCCCAAACCCTGTGACCCGGCTGGGGGCCAAGCGGCCTCAGGTACAGGCAGGGCCTGACCGGTCCCAGCGGCCTGTCCAGCTGGCCACACTGATTGGCTCAGAGCAGGCACGTGACCCAACATGTAGCCAGTGACAGTCAGCCAGGGACTTGCTGGGACAGTTGGGAAGTAGCACCCTGTCCTAGCTGTGCTGCTGAGTTCCAAGTCACAAGTGGCATGTCTTCCCTCCCTCCCTTCCCCTCCGTCCTCGTCACCCAAAGCAGTAAGTAGGGGGACACTGAACAAGTCAGAAGGCCTGTGCTCTCAGGCCAGCATGGGTGTCTTTCTGCCATGTGTCGCGGCACCGTGGCCACCCAGGTGGGCCAAGAACACAGCTCAACTCGGTGTTTCCTACTTTTATTTTCTAGAACAAAGCGTGTGCCCCTGGCAGCAACCCCCACCCTGTGGCCCTCACCAGTCCCGTCTCAGAGGCCTGCCACAGCCAGGAAGGGAAGGGCCCCCGACATGGGCCACAGGCAGCACGGCGTGCCCCTGTGCTCGGCTCTGCAGCTGGCGGCGGGTGGCCCGCGGAGGGCGTCCTGGGCGCTGTGCAGGGCTGGGGATGCCCCCGGCCAGGCTCAGTTGGGCTGGGGGTGGGCAGGAACTGCATGACTACACAGTTCCCAGAGCCGTAATACAGCACGGGACCCTACGAGGCCTGGGACTGGAGGAGCTGGTGGCCCCTCTCACGGGGACACAGTCTCTGGGCTGGCACACCTGTCACCCCGGCCCTTGGATGGGGGCATGATGCAACGAAGCCCCAGACATGGGTCTCGGCTCCTCAGGTCCGAGTTCTTGGGCTGCCAGGGGTGGGCAGGGCCAGGCTCTAGATGGCATCACCATCGCTGTCTGACTCGATGATGTCCAGCGGCTGCAGACGCAAGGAATCGTAGTTGGGGGGTGGGGTGCCCGGGATGGGCAGGGCCTGCTCATGGGCGTAGGCCCCTGGCTCGGGGCCCTGGCCGGCCACGTCCGGCTGGAAGGCACGGTTCGTGTGGGTCTCCACCAGCTCAGCCACGGTGGGCGGCGGGCCAGCATAGCGAGCCTGGGCCCGCCTCTGCCGCAGGCTCCTGGCGAGGGCCACCAGCTGGATGATGGTGATCCACAGGAAGTCGATGATGATCTCGGCAAACTCGATGAGGCACAGCACGGAGCCCCCCATCCAGAAGCCGAACTGGCCGCCCAGGTTGGAGAGCAGCCAGACAATCTGTGGGGAACAGGGGGCTGAGGGCCTGGCTGGGGCGAGGGGCAGGCCTCCTGGGCTCCCACCTGTTGGCTGGGATGGCTGTGGGGCTGGGGACCCCCCTCACCCTCAGGCAGCAGGGCAGAGGTGTCAGGAGCCCCCAAACTCACGTTGTACGCAGCCGACTCCTCAATGGTGCGGTAGTTGAATTCTTGGAAGTAGATATTGAGCTTGACGATTCCCTTCCTGCAGAGGGCAGCGAGAGGGGCTGGTGCCCTGTGCCCGAGGCGTGCGCATGTGCACACACGTGTGCACACACACAGTGCACACGCACACGCAGTGCACATGCAGTGCACACAGTGCTCACGCACATGCAGTACACATGCACACGCACATGTGCATGCACTCATGCAGGAAAGGCAGCTGGGGCCCCCCAGCTCCCCTCTCTGAGCTGCTCGCAGGCCCACTCGCACGAGGAGAGGTGCACAAGGGAGCAGCCCTCCTGGGTCCCCCTGGGTCGTGGGTCACAAAGGGCGCCTCTGCCCAGCTCCCTCCCTGTGGGCGGGCACCTCCCAAGGGTTGCTCTGCGGGTTGGCCCTGGGCTCCGGTTCCCACCCACCCTGGGCCCCAGCCCACAGCGGGAGGCTCAGCGTAGGGTCTTAAGCCTTGTCCCTCTGTGAGGGGACCCCAGGTAGAGAGCAGTCGTGAGTGTGGGTCCCCCCCTACCCCTGCTGGCCTCAGACTGTGCTCTCCCGCCGCTGCTGCCTGGGTACACTGGCCTCTCCTTTGTCTCAGCAGTCCCCACCCGCTCCTTGGAGGGGTAGCTCAAGTGCCACCACCCTGCATGGGCCTCCCTTTGGCTCAGGGGGATGGAGGCTGTGCCCCTGCCGTGTGCCCACAGGGACCGTCTGGTGCAGACCCTCGTCTGTGACCTCTGGTTGTACCAAGTCCTCAAGACTTGAGCTTCCTGGTGGCGTGTCCCCATGTCTGTCTGTGCTCAGCGCATATTTGCATTGAATGGATGGAGAGATGGGAGAGTGGATGGATGGTGATGAACACATGGGTGATGGATGGATGATGGATGGGGGGGTGGACAGGTGACAGTGGAGGAGCAGGCCATCCTTTAGGAAGTGGCTCTGAGTCCCCATGACTGGCCTTTCTGTCACTCCCAGTGCTCCCCTCACGCCCAAGCTCACCCCTGGATCTGACTAGTGTGAGATGGTTCCTGCCCTCTTCTGCCTCCCCTGCCCCGTCCGGACTCCAGGCTTACCTGCTCAAGGTGATATTGGTGCTTTGGTCCCGCTCCTGAGACAGGACATGGAAAATCCAGTCCTGCAACCCAAGGAGGCAGTGAAAACCACGGCACGTGCAGCACCCCCTTTCAGCACAGGCCCTGCTCCCTGGGGGGGGCAGACCACAGCCCCGTGTCTTCCTCAAGCCCCGGGGACCACGTGTTGGACGGGCGGGGGGAGGAAGGTAACTGTGTGCACGTGGCCACCGGTACGAGGGGGCACCGCAGGTCCCCCGGACTCTCCCCCAGAGGCCCGGCCATCCTCTGCCGGCTGCTGCCCAGCCCTGCCCTTGCATGGGCCGTCCCTCCGCCCGGACGCTCCCCCACCGCTGCCCAGTGCCAACATTGTAGGGGGTCGTTCCCCGCCCACCCTCTCTAAGAGGTCCCCACCCCCCATCGTGCTCTCATGGCGGGAAGGGGATCCTTCCTTCATGGCCGGCGTCAGGCTTCCACGGGACCTTACTTCTGATCATCTGTCTGTCCGACTAGAACATAGGCAGCGCACGTCCGCTTCACTGCCCTGCCCCCAGCTCGGTGCCTGGGGGAGGGGACGTGTGGGAGGCGGAGGGGCGGGAGGCGGGGGAGGAAGGGGCACCCTCTCCAAAATCCCACGCAGCCTGCAGACCTCTGCCTAGACCTGTCCCCAGCCCAAAGGTGGCGTCCAGGAGCGTGGCCACGCCAGCATCTCACCTCCGAGGCCTCTGAAGGCCAGTCGGCCATGGAGATGGTCATCTTGTACTGAGTGTCACTGGAAGAGAGAAGGCAGCTCTGTGGCTGTCACAGCAAGCAGCATCCTGCACCCCATGCCCACAGGTCCCAAGCCCGCCCAGAGGAACCACGCCCACCGCTAGCCCCGCCCACGGAGCCACGCCCACCGCCCTGAGGCCCCGCCCAAGCCAGCAGAACCACGCCCACTACTTGCCCCCCCCCGCGGAGCCACGCCCACCACCCTGAGGCCCCGCCCCAGCCAGCAGAACCACGCCCACCATTTGCCCC
>PVJL010018019.1:0-16938 GCA_004026885.1 Lyroderma lyra
AGGTGGGGGGGCGCTAGGGGCGGGGCACTGGGGTGGGGTGGGGCCAGGGACGCTGAGGGCTGCGTCCTCCCCGCAGAGTTCCCGCTGTTCTCCTACAACAACGGGGTGGTCATGACCTCCTGCCGGGAGCTGGACGGCACCCGCAGCGCCCTGTCTGCGGCTTCCGCCTTCGCCATCGCCACCGCGGGCGCCAACGAGGGCGCCCCGAACAAGGAGAAGTACCGGAGGATGTCCCTGGCCAGCGCAGGTGACGACCCGGGGATCCTCCGGCTGTTTGCCGCCCCTGCCCCCCACCTCCCACTTCCACACGCTGCCCCTGAGACAGACGCAGAGTCGGGTCGATGCGGGGGCGGGGGGGTCACGGACGGTGGCCCCCGCGATGGTCCCTGTGGCCGGTCTTGGTCAGAGCCTGTCAAACGCCCGCAGCCGCGAGCAGCAGCCCAGCCCGCCCAGATCTGGGGCGTGGACGGAGCCTCTGTCTCGTGTGTCCCCAGGCTTCCCCCCTGACCAGAGGGACGGAGACAAGGAGTTTGTGATCCGCAGGGCGGCCACCAACCGCGTCCTGAACGTGCTCCGCCACTGGGTCTCCAAGCACTCGCAGGTGGGTGGGGGAACAGGCGCTGGAGGGAGGACCCCAGACGTGCCCCCCATACGGGTCTATGCAGATCCCCAAGGAGGGGGTCAAGGTCGTTCAAGGGGACAGGAAGACAAGCAGATCCGGACCTCCCAGGGGCAGCCGGCACAGGGGTGGGCCCTGGTCTCGGCTTGAGGGTCTTCAGGCCCCACTGGTGCCTGGCCATGGGGGGCAGTCTCCATGGGCAGGACCAGGAAACACAGCTGTGGGCTCTGGCCTGGGTGGGGCCCCCAGGGGCACCGTGAGCCCAGCAGCTAGAGCTGCCACCACCCCCGGACAGGACTTTGAGACCAACAATGAGCTCAAGTGCAAGGTGATCAGCTTCCTGGAGGAGGTCATGCACGACCCGGAGCTGCTGACCCAGGAGCGGAAGGCCGCGGCCAACATCATCAGGTGAGGCGGCCCCGCTGGCCCGGGAGGGGCCCCCGGGGGGCTGGCAGGAGGCCATCCCCAGGCAGGTGCACAGGCAGGGGGGCCATCACCTCCATGCGCCCCCATCCATCCTTGTCCACAGCTGCTAAGGCCTATGTGCCCATTTGTGACATGAGGCCGCTCAATCTTAATCACAGCCCATTCCTGGGTTACACGAGCCACACGTCCCCAGGCTCGTAGGGCTCCACATTGCACAGTACGGATACAGGGCATATCGCAGTTCTGGAGAGTTCCATGGGCAGCACTGGCTGCCCCTGGTTGGACAACACGTAGGTGCTGGGGAACTGTCTTTGGGATTGAATTGCACGGTGACTCACTGTGGGACTTGGGCCAAGTCCCTGCATCTGTAATGCGGGTGACCAGCACTTACTGGGTCAGGGGCGGCGGTGACATCGGGTTGCTGTGCGGTGGCTCAGTGGGTGTCCGGCGCAGGCTGGTGTCCCCCCATCTCCACCCCGCTGCCCAGCCAGCCAACTCAGGCCAGGGCGTGAGGGCTCACAGTCGGCCTCGGGTCCCACCTCTGCCATGTCAGACCCAGCATTCCTCCAGCCAGGTGCCCCCTCACTCCCCCCGGGACCCCGACCCTGCAGCCCACCAGGTTCTGGGTCCTGGCATCCCCAGGGCCCCACCACCACACGCATGCACAGTCAGCCTCCAGCCGCCCTCCCACTGTCCTCCTGGGGGACCCCTGGCCCAGGTCAAGCAGGGGCCAGGTGCACACACGGGGACCCAGGCGCTGAGGGTGCCCAGGAGAGGGGCCTCACCCAGTGGGCGGCGGGGGCCAGGGAGCTGGATAGGTCAGGAGGAGAGTGGACCGGGCTCCTGGCCAAGGGGGGGAGGGGCGGAGCGGAGACAGAGGCGGGAGGGGCTGCCCCGGGGGCGAGGTGCGGTGCAGACCCCACGGCGCCCCGCGCTTCCTGTCCCCAGGACTCTGACGCAGGAGGACCCGGGCGACAACCAGATCACACTGGAGGAGATCACGCAGATGGTGAGCGGGCCCCACCCCCACCCCGGACGCAGCACCTCCCACTACCCCGTGGGGGGCGGGCCCCTCCAGAGCACAAGAGCCTCTTGTCCCTTCCGTAACAGCCCGGGGCTCTTCCCGACAAAGGGCAGCTGAGCTGCTGTGGTCCCCACGTCGGCCAGAGCCCAGCGCCTGTGGGGGCGCATCCGGTCTGGAGGAGCCCCCCAATCCCCAGAGCCTCAGGAGGGGGCACAGGGCTTACCGCTCACATGCCTCTGCGCCCAGGGAGAGAGAGGCCACCTGGTGGTCCTCACCCAGCGCCTTTGCACACGCCCCTGCGGCCCTCAGGCCCAACCGGGGGGGGGGGGTGTCTCTGGGCCCCTACCAGTAGCCAGGGTCACCTGCCTCCGAGGCTGGGGCTGGCCCTCCCCCTGCGGCCCGGATCCCCACCGCCTCCCCGAGCACGGTTGTCCCGTGGCATGGTCCCTCCGCCCTGCAGGTCCAACACGGCTGTGCTCAGTCCGGGGGGGTCTGGGGGTATGCACACGCACCCAGGCGGCCCCATGGCGAGGGGCAGGGGGACAGCTTGTTCCTGGTGCATCCAGGGTGGACATAGGTCCCCCCCAGACCCAACTGGCCTCCCCACGGGGACCTCTGTCCCCTGGCTAGTTTCCAGAGGATGTCCCCTGGTCAAGGGACAAAGGTGATGTGCATCCCCGGTGACCCTGGGGGCCAGGAGCACAGTAACCCTGGGACAGGCCACTCAGCTTTCTGGGCCCAGGAGGCAGCTTCAAGGGCTGTTTTGTGGAGCCCATCGAGGGCGTGGACAGCCCCTGACGGGGGCTGGGTCGGGGGTGACAGCTCACAGCCAAGGCTGAGTGACACACTCTTGTCGGTCACCTCTGGGAGCCCCTGTTGTCCCGTCCATGCGCTGGTGGGGACGGCAGCTCCTTGGCAGGGTGAGCAGTGGCTCAGCGGGGGAGCCCCGGGCCCAGGTCTACGGCACACAGGGCACCTGCGACACATGGGACACCACACGCATGTCCCCTCTCCTCCCCTCCCGTCGCCTGCCTGACGCGGACCCGCTCCCTGCAGGCCGAGGGCGTGAAGGCCGAGCCCTTCGAGAGTCACTCGGCCCTGGAGATCGCAGAGCAGCTCACCCTGCTGGACCACCTGGTCTTCCGGAAGATTCCGTACGAGTGAGTGTGCGCCGCCATCCCTGCTACCCCTATATGGGAGGGGCACCGCCCCTGTGTGGGAGGAGTCAGGAGGGACTCGCCCTCCGTGGGAGGACTCAGAGGGACCCCCGTGTGGGAGGAGTCATGAGAGACCCCGCCCCATGGGAGGAGTCAGGAGGGGCACCGCCCCTGTGTGGGAGGACTCAGAGGGACCCCTGTGTGGGAGGAGTCATGAGAGACCCCGCCCCATGGGAGGAGTCAGGAGGGACCCATCCCTGTGTGGGAGGAGTCAGGAGGGCCCCCTTCCCCCCGCCGGGCTGCCCCCCAGACGTGAGGGGGCGGGGGGGCGGGGTGCCAGCCGTCTGACACGCCCCCTCCGGCCCCCCAGGGAGTTCTTCGGGCAGGGCTGGATGAAGCTGGAGAAGAACGAGAGGACGCCGTACATCATGAAGACCACCAGGCACTTCAACGACGTGAGCTCCCACGGGCGGGCGGGCGGCTCCCGGGGGCGCGGGGCTCAGCCTCTGTGTCCCCGCCTGTGAGAGGGGGCGACCCCCGGAGGGCGCTCTGCGCCGTGCTCCGGCTCCCGTGAGCCCACCCTGCAGGCCAGGGTCCCACCACAAGGGAAGCCCCGCTTTCCGGCGCAGCTTCCTGGTACATCCGCGGGAAGGGGACCCCACGAGGGTGGAGGAACCCCTCGCTGTGCTTCTCACGTTTGCCCCTCTAGTTCGTGGAAGCCAGTGACAGCTGGTGGGAAGGTCCCCCTGTCACATACACCCCCAGGAGAACCTGGGGGGGCTTCTGGCCAAGGGGCCCAGCCGCCTGGAACTCCCCGCTGTCCCCCGCCTTCGTGTGTGGGCAGAACACTGAGGACACGCAGGGACCAGGGTGGCCCAGTGTGTGGCCCCTCTGTCCCCTCCTCCTGCCCCCACCCCCCGGCTTTCCTGGCTCAGCCTGTTTGCAGGAAGGGCCTGGTCTCCCCGATTAGGGCACTAAGATGGGGTGCACTCAACACCCCCCGCCCCCGGAAACCCTTCCTGGGGAAACACAGGGACAGCACAGAGCGGGGGGCCATGCGGCCCAACACAAACGTGTCAACTCTCTTAAAACACCATGAAAATCACGCCGGTCAGCTGTCGTTAGTGTGAGAGTGTTTTACGTGTGGCCCCAGGACAGCCCTTTTCCTGTGCACCTGACCCAGGGAAGCCACAGGGGGACAGCCCCGCCCTAAGGCGTGACACGCCTCACAGGGACGTCCACTTTCCCTTTGGCTTGGCCACAAGTGACCCCTGCCCCTTCGCCACGTTCCTGCCCTCCCTCATGTCCAGTGGCACAGGGCCCCCCACAGCCGGCCACACGGTTCCGGCCAAACGTCCCCACGCTCCAGCCCCTGAGGCCCCAGGGCCCGTCCACTCAGCCCCGTGACAGCCCCAAGTGCCCTGGCCGCCCACTTCTCCGTTCCCCCGAGCTTAGTCAACACACATCAAGAGCCTTTGAGGCCCCCAAGTGGGAGCACGTGACCCACTTGTCCCGTCCACCTGGCCACGGTCACCTCACGTCAACCCCAGCGAGGGCCGGGCCCTGCACACCCCGCATCCTGAGAGGGTCCTGGGGCCGCTCTAGTGAGCACGGCAGCCCGATGCAGAGCCGCACGCCCAGCGGGGACAGGGCCCCAGGGCCACCAATGGTCACACACAGCCGCAGCAGTGGCCGTCCCTGCCCATCCCATCCCGTCCCGCCGTGGGTGCCTCCCGTCTGACCCTGTCACTGTCACTTTGTGGGGACTCGGGGCCTGTGGGGGGGCCACACGGGCAGCAGTCCTGTTCGTCCCCCTGAGCACCACTCTGGGACGTCCGAGCAGGCGGTCACCCCCCTGCAGACCGCAGCGCCGTGTGGCCTTGGCCATGCCCACACCGCTGACCGTGTTCTTGTCTCCCCGCGTGGGCTCCCAGATCAGCAACCTGATCGCTTCGGAGATCCTGCGCAGCGAGGACATCACCGCGCGGGTGAGCACCATCGAGAAGTGGGTGGCGGTGGCCGACATCTGCCGCTGCTTGCACAACTACAACGCGGTGCTGGAGATCACCTCGTCCATGAACCGCAGCGCCATCTTCCGGCTGAAGAAGACGTGGCTCAAGGTGTCCAAGCAGGTGCGGGCAGGGTGCCCCGAGGAGCCTCCCGTCCTCTGTCCCCGGGGCCCAGACACGCGGCCCATGGAGGTGGCCCGGCGACCTGTGGGTCTCTGTTTGCCCCGTGAACGATTAATACCCCGAAGTGGGAAGGACGAGATGGTGACTCTAGGTCCCTTCACGCTTCTGCTTGAGTTGGGACTGGAGTGGTGGCTTCATGGGGGCCCCGGGCCAGCCTGCGGTCCCCTCCCTAGGACTGTAATGTCGGCCAGCCCTTCTGGCCACCAGAGTGTTCCCTGGTCCCTGACACCCACCGTGTAGTTGCTCTTCAGGGTGGGCTTGGCCTTCACTCGTTCAGAGCGTGATTCTCGGAACCACAGGTGGATCTGCCTCGGGGACAGAGCTTCCCGTACTGGGGTCCTGGGGGTGGCAGGGCACAGTGGGGCACCCTTGGCACACGCGGTGGCCACCCCAGCCCCGACCGGCATGCACGCGGAGGGCCAGGACAGACCCCGCCTCCCAAGGCTGTGACACCTTAACTTCTTGCTCTTTCTTCGCGATTCCTAAGTTGGGGTGGTGTCCTGCTGTAGCAGATGGAAGGTGCGAGAAGGTCACGTCCTCGGGGGCCCGGCTTCCCGGGGTGGGGGGCGGGGGGACCCACCGCGTCCTCCTCGGCCACCAAGGTCAGAGGGACCCCCCACACCCCAGTTCCGTGTTTCTGGGGGATGCGTGTGTGGAGGGGGCACAGGCGCACAAAACACAGACGCGTGCCTGCCTCCTCGGGGACGTCCCCGCGCCCTCCCGCCCGTGCTGGCCGTCACCAGCCAGCTTCTCGGCCTGGGGAGGGCCGGAGCCGGGGGCCCTCCCCTGCGCCACGTGCCAGTAAAACGCTTCTCGTTCCTTCTAGACGAAAGCTTTGATTGACAAGCTGCAAAAGCTTGTGTCGTCAGAGGGCAGATTTAAGAATCTGAGAGAGGCTCTGAAAAAGTAAGTGTGTCGCTCCCCCGCCGTTGGGGTTTGAACCGCAGCGCCACACTGCGGAGGCATTCGCGCGCCCCATCTGGCTGGAGCAGGAGGTCTGTCTGTCTGTCTGTGTGTCCATCTGTCTGCCCACACCCCCTCCCCCAGCCCCGGGGCGGGTCAGCCTCGTCCGGGTCGCCTGCGCTTCCGGGGAGACACGCACCGAACGACCCCAGTCCCCGCGGTGACCGTCGGTGGCCCGACTCCTTGATTCTGAAAGGCACAGTTCGGTTTTGCTTTGAAATACAAGGATCTGTCCGGAAAGGATCCAGCCACGTCACGTGCCAAAGCAGAGGCTCTGAGGCTGGGGTTTGCTCCTGGGCAGCCCGCGTGTCCCTGACACGGGCGTGTGACTTAAAGTCAGCGTGGTTACTGAGCTCGGCCGTGTCCCCGTCTTTCCGCGTGGGAGCCGGTCGTCGGCAGACAGTGGCTCCTTAGAATCAAAGCAGCGCCGGGTCACCCCCGTCCCCCGTCTGCCGGCAGCTTCCCCGGCCACAGCGTGCAGCCCGCCCGCACCGCCTGGGAGGCCCCAGCCTGGCCCTTGTCACCGAGCCTGGGGGAGTCTCTGTGCAGGGCCGTCCGGTGACTGCAGGACGCTTAGCAGCCGCCCTGGCCCCCACCCCGAGTCATGATGGCCCTAAATGTCTCCAGACATTGCAAGATACCCCCGTGGGAAAGACACTGTGAGAAACAGAGTCTGCCATCCTGTCCCTCCAGGCGTGGGGACAAGCTAGGGGCTGGCCTAAGGACACATGGCCATGGGGACAGATGAACCCCGGCCACGGCTGGCCCCCAAGGCCACTGCTCTGGTCTGCCTCAGGCTGCCTCCCGTGAGGGTCCAGGCCTCTTGGCACACACTGTGGCCCATCAGACAGGCACTCAAGCGCTCAGGTCACTGACTGTCCCCCACTGGGCTGGCCCCCAGCCCCCCTGTCCCTGCATCACCGGCTCCTGCACCCCCCAGGGTCTGGGGACGGGACAGGACCCGTCAGCGCCTCCGGCCCCTGACAGCGGCCCCGATGCACCAGGCACGCCCCCAGCCTCGTCTGCCTTTCCCGTCCGTGGTCTGTCCCCTGCCCGCTCTGTGTCCCATCGCCTTGACCATCTCCACTTTGTTTGTGTCCTCAGACAGATGTTGCGCCATCTGTGCTGTCCGGCCGTCCCCCGCCCGGGCTCCCGGAGCCCCTGTGGACTGTGCTTGTGGGGAGCTGCCCCTCCGTGCTTTCACCACCGTGCGTCCGCCCCGGGCGCCTCCATCCGCCTCCTTCACATGGCTTCCTCGTCACCGCCGCCGCCGCCACCGCCTCCGTGGTCCCATTCTGTCTGCGTCCCCATCCTGACTGTCCCTGTCTCAGGTCCCCCGTGGGCCCGTGTAAGTGCCTCTCCATGCCGCTGGCCCCTGCCCCGCGGCCCGGGGGCCTGAGGCCTCTGTGCAGACCGTCCAGGCTGGTGGGGACGCGCCCCCTGAGGAGGGCAAGGTCGGGGCGAACATGGCTGCACCCTCCCCGCGGGCGGCCCAGCACCAGTCCGGAAATGTCCTTAAAACACGGAGACTTTTTGCGAATTGTTTTTTAGCTCATGCGCAGTATCGTTAGCGTGTTTTCTGGGTGGCCCGGGGCCGCCACAGGCGGGACACCCCCGCTGAGGTCTGTCACAGACGGCGTGCGGCGGAATGTCGGTGTGTCTCACCGGGCGGGGGACAGCGGGCCGCCCAGACGAGGACAGCCACGTGCCTTTGTCCCAGCCTGTCATCGAAACATCTGGTCTTGTGCCCGCACCGGGCTAGCGAATGGCCTTGCCTTCACCCACCAAGGCTGCACCCCCAAATCCCACTGCCCCTCCCCCGCGGCCCACCTCCAGCGCCCACCAGCCCCCAAGTCTGGCCGTGAAATTCGGCCACGGGCTGTCTCTCGGGGCAGGCACGCCCGCCGCCCCATTTCGGCCCCGCACGCGCTGGTGTCTTCCGTTTGAATAGGACGTCCCCACACGGAGGCGCTCAGGGGACACACTGCTGTCACGGTAGCCGTGACAGTGACATCTCTCTCCTTTGCTCCCCTGAACCGAGGGTGGGAACTGCTACGGGGGGGCCGGGCAGCCAGCTGACCCCAAGGCCAGCCCTGCACACCCCGAGACGGGGTCCTGCTCGCAGCCAGACGGGACTCGGAGCCCCCTCCCCCAAATCTGAGCACCTAATTTTCCGGCACCATCGGCCAGGATCTGGGGCGCTGACTGCAGGGGTTCCGGGCCCCCACACCCTTCCTGGGGGCTGGGGTTTGGGGGAGCGCCGATCAGGCTGGCAGCCACCTCCGTCTCCCGGGCGCTGCTGCCGACCTGATCTCTCTTCTCCCGCCTGACGGCATCAGGGATCTCTCGGTAGAGAGAAACGTCAAGTTTGGGGGCTCCAGTCCCCACAGGCAAGGCCCCGAAAACCAGGGGCCGTCTTCTAGAATGGGGGCACACTTCTCTCTGCTCCCTAAAATCGTCAGGTGAAGGCCTGTGAGGGATCGGCCCAAAGGGGAAGCCACCCCCACGTCAGCTCTGCTGGACAGGCTGGACCCCACAGGGAAGGTTCCCAGCCGGCCAGGGGGCGCGTCTCGGGGCGCCTGGCTTCCTTCCAGAAGCTCTCAGCATGCTTCCTTTTCATTCAGGTGCTGGGGGGCGCGGGCAGTTCAGTCCCCTGCAGGGGTGCCCTTTTGGGGGTCCTTCCTGCAAGGCCCCTCACAATGACAGTGGCAAACAGGGACAGAGTTTGGCCCTGGGGCCAGTGTGCCACCTGCAGGTGACTGAATCACACCCGACTGGACCACGAGCCTCAGTAAACCCCTTGGGGAAACCCAGCACCGTAGCCCGTGACGTTTTCACTGGCCTGGGGGGGCCTCAGAGACCCGCCTCCTTCCATCAGTCTCCCCATCCCCCTCTGTCCAGGACGAGGGGGCAGCCACACCCAGAACCTTCCAGAAACGCCCTGCCAGCCACAGAGCTCCCTCTCAGACCTGTGACTGTTGCCCTGTGTGAGCCCCAAGCCCATGCCTGCCCCCCGGGGGGAGACGGGACCCCCAGCACGGAGCTGTCAGGTCCGCCCGCCACCCCCAGCACTGCACCCTTGCTCCTGTTCTGTTTTGCTTTTGGTACAACCCACAGTTAACAAAATTACATTGGACAGCGTGGCCCGGTATAAGTGACCGTGTGCACTGCAAGGACACGACTCACCAAGTGACGTGTGCCTTCAGCCCATGTGGCACCCTCCAACACCCTACACCCTCATTCCAGCTCTCCTTCCCCTTTCAAGCTGGTCAACACCCACTGAACTGATTTCACCGCCCACGAACGGGTCCAAACCTGGAGTTTGAAAAACGCTGCTCCTGTCCCCTGTCCCCTGTCCCCTGTCCCCCCAGGCACCCACTGGGCTCCATTTTAATCAATCACCTTCAAATGAACTCACTTCTCCCCCAAAATAAAGACCCCATATCATGACAGTAAGGGAAACCGTCATGAGTACAAAGTTTCCATGACAAGGACAGTGGGAAACAATGTTACCAGGTCACGCAGTGCTGGCCGTCTGGTGCGTGCCCGCCTCCTGGTCCTGAAACCTGCTGCTGTTTACAAAAAAAGGACAGCACAGGGAGGAAGAGGCAAGAGCTAGGAGGTGTCACGGCCAGACTCCCACCACGTGGGCTATCTCCTTGAGCTCCGGGCAAAGTGACAGCCCAGTGTTTCCACCCCACGAACCAGTGTCATGTCGTGCAGTGGGCACTGCCTGAAATCCACTCTCAGGTCACCCAACACTGCCTTAGCACAGGGGGTTGGGGGGACCTGAGGACCAGAGAGGGAAAGAACAGGCCAGGGTCACACAGCGAGCAGGTGAGCAGCAGGGCTGCCCGATGGTCACAAGGACGCAGCGGTGTCTGTGTGCTGAGCCAGCCAACAGGAGGCCCCCGGCTCCCTACAAGGTGTGACAGGGCAGTGACAGGAGCCCCAGTAGGAACAGTGTGACCCTGTACTCAGGGCTCCATCTCCCAAAAGGGTCGTCCCCCTACAGCCACCAGTTGGGGCAGCCATTCACGGCCAGGCAGGTGACCTCAGTGGGCAGGGTCTCCCACACTGGCCCCTGCCCCAGTGCTGGGCAGCAGGGGATCCCGGAGGGCAGGGGCACTGGCAGGAATGGAGGGGACTGCAGTACCCATCATAGGGTGATTCTGGGGCCGTGTCTGAGCAGAGTATCCGCAGAGAGATGGGCTGGCCGCAGAGCCCAAGGACCCCCTGGGGGGAGGCACACCTGGGGGGACACCCCAGGCCCCCTGCCCGCCCACATCACCCCCGTGGCCCCGCAGGACAGCCGTCCTGGCCCAGAGTTATTACGATGCTTGGTGCACGGAGACCTTTGACTCCAGAGGGCGCGTGCGGGGGCTGCGTGCTCGGTAGAGGCGCCTGTGTCTGAGTGAACATCCTCTGTTCGTGCTGTCTGCTTCCAAGCTGTGACCCTCCCTGTGTCCCTTACCTGGGGATGTACCTCACCGACCTGGCCTTCATCGAGGAGGGGACACCCAACTACACGGAGGACGGCCTCGTCAACTTCTCCAAGATGAGAATGGTGCGTCTCCCATGGCGGGGTGGGGTGGGGACCCCCCCCCAAGCCCAGACGCCGGCCCTGGGCCCACCCCGTAGGTACCTGGCCTGTCTGGTGGGAGCCCTGACTCCGGTGAACAAGCAGTATGTGCGTGGCCACCCCCGAGCCAGCTGCCCTGCTTGTCCCCCTGCAACGACCACAGTCTGTGCGGTGGGTACTCATGGACACTGAGGTCACCCCGAGGGAAAGCCCAAGGGATCAGGAAGCCTGCCTGTGTGACTCCAAAGCCCCCTGCTTTTATGTGCACCCCTTTACTGTCCATACAAATGCGTCCTGGTTGGGGCCGGACAGAGTCACTTAGGCACCAGCTCCTGAGCCTGTAGGTGTCAGATTTCCCCAGAGAGAGCTGGGACCTGGGGTTGGGGGTGGGGGGTGGACAGGAGGACCCCTGTGGTGGAACCTGGCTCTAGCATCCTCTCTGCCCCCCTCCACTTCAGCTCGACAGCCCCTGCTCATGTGGGTTTTGTACATGGGGCCCCAAGTTCTAAGGTTTCGTGTAACAGAAAGGTTTTCTCGGTTGAACTCTGGTGGGGACCACGGTCCTCGTGACAGGGGTCCCCGCACACAGAATGTGGCAGATGCCCAGTGGGTTCAGTTCTAAGACGTGGGCTAGCCCCGCTGCTCACACGACCGTCTTGCTCTCGATCACATGCGCCACTAGCCTGCAGACTCTTGACAAGCGACACCTTTGGAAGCAGGTTGCCAGTTCAGAGGAAGCCACGGGGCCTCCTGGGGACACTGGATCTAGACGCACCTGTCCCCCGTCCCTCCTGGCCCAGTAGGGCACGGCCTGTCTTTACCTAGAACTCTCTGCTTCCCTCCCACAGATCTCCCACATCATCCGAGAGATCCGCCAGTTCCAGCAAACGGCCTACAAAATCGAACACCAAGCCAAGGTGGGCCTGTGGCAAGTGCAGGGTCACGTCTGCATGGTTGCGCCGCTCCTGAGCGGCCGTGTCCCCTGCAGGGGCGGGTGGGGGTTGACAGTCCGGTGTGGTCTCCCCCCGAGGTGAGCGAGCCCGCCTTTATCACGTCTCCCTGAAGGCAACACCCTCACTAATGACCAGGCACACACGGCACACTGTCCCCACCACCTGTCGTGTCCGTGCAAACACGTGCAAACGCCCTCTGCTGTCCTGTCCTGCACGATGCGCCTCAGGGACCACCTGCAGGGCAGAGCGGCCATGTCTTCCCCACGGCTGCAGAGAAACCCTTGTATTTAGCCAGTTCTCTGTACTGACGGACATCCAGGTGCTTTGTCTTTGGACGCTAACGACAAAGGGAGAAATACACCAGTGGACGCAGAACCCGAGGGTGCTGTGAGAACATGAACCCCCAGCCTGTGCCCATGGGTGGGGGGGAGGTGCTGGAGAGGCCACCTGGGGAGAGAGACACCCAGTGGGACCCAGGGGTGCAGGTCGGAGGCGAGCAGACAGGCCCTTCTGGGGCCTCTTTTCTAGAGCTTTCCTCGGTAACAGCGCTGCCCTGTAAGAACCCACCTGCTCTCGGGATCGGTTTGCAGCGGCAGCTGGTGGCGGGCAGTCAGTCAGTAGGTTGACCAGCCGGGTCCCTGCTCCCTCCGTCCCCAGGCAGCAGAGGTGCGGAGCCGGGCGTGCACTGCGCCCTGGGCCCCTGCTCCTTCCGCGGCCCGGAGCTGGGAGGTGCCCTGTGAGCACGTGTCCCTGCCCGGGCGTCCTCCCAGCAGCACGCTGACCCGAGCACCTTTCCGGCGGGCGGAAGGTGTGGGGGGCCCTGGAGAGCGCTGTTCCCGTCAGGCCGCTGGTGAGGCGCCCAGGACCAGGCTCGCCCGTGGCCACCAGGCCGGGTGGGGTCGCCAGGGCTGCGCGTCTCCGGAAGCTGGGCCCCCGGGGCTTTCTGCGCAGCCGGTGGCGCCCAGAGGCCTGCAGTTCGCCGCTCCCATCCGGACTGCAGACGTATATGACCAAGGACGGCGATGCCCGACTCTTCCTTCTGTTGGGTCCCGAACAGCGGGCACGGGTGCTCGGGCGCTGGGGCGGCCTCGGGGGCGGAGATGGGCTCCCGTCCCGCCTCCCACGCGCGTCCAGTGCGTGGGGACACAGCAGAGCCCCCGGAGCCACGCGGAGTGGGGGTGGGGCGGCTTCCTGACTTCCGCTCCAAGCCTGTGCCTGGGGGTGGGGGCAGGGTCCCGTCTGCACTCCCAGCATTTCGGGGTGCAACCAGAAATGCTGAGGGGATTGTACGTGCCCACCCACCCGCCACCTCGATGCTATAATTGACGTGTTTCTGTGTGTGTGTGTGTGTGTGTGTGTGTACACGTGTATATATGTACATGTGCACACACACACACACACACACGCGCGCGCACATATAATTTAGTTTATTAATATGAGCCCGAAATACGTCATCTGGCGTTCAACCAGCGAATAGCAGTCCGGGGTCCTCCTAACGCCCGTGACCCTGTTACTGCGGAGACACGTGCTCAGACCACTCCCACAGGCACCACCGAGGCGTGTGTGCGCATGTGTCCAGCTGGCGGCCCGCCCCACTCTGGCTCCTCCCGTCGGCCCGACGTCTGACGTCATGCGTTCTCTCCCCCGCCCTCGCTCTCAGGTCACCCAGTACCTGCTGGACCAGTCCTTCGTGATGGACGAAGAAAGCCTATACGAGTCCTCGCTCCGGATAGAGCCCAAGCTGCCCACCTGACGCCGCCCCGCGGGCCCCGCCACGCCCCGGGGACGCGCGCCGGGGGTGGGGCGTTGTACATACTCGTTGGGTCTCTTGGATCCCCCTCCTCTAGTACGTGCTTCTCCAAACACACACGTCCGTTCTCCTCTTAGAGTCCCGTAGAACCAGACTGTGAGTGTGCGCAGTCCCGGACGCCGCCCGCCCGCCCGCCCTCCTCCTGCAACGTCGCGCCCCTTGCCGGCCCTCCCCGTCCCCCCGCGCCCCTCAGGAGGAAGACGGAGCCCGTGCGCCCAGCACCCTCAGCACCAGCCCTGCTTCCGGCCCGGCCCCCTCCCAGCATGCTCTATGTAGTCGGTGTAACCGGGTGGGGGGTGGGGGGAGGCGGGAGGGGGCACCGTGCTCTCCAGTCCAGTCCCCGACAGATCTCCCTGCTGATGGTGACGCCAACGTCCAAAGCAGCTTTGCTAGCCACAAGCGCAGGTCTCAAAGCTCCCCGCCACCTCCCTGTCACCCAGACAGGGAAGGAGGTCCTGCTCGGTGGCCCACATCCCGGGACCCCAGACGCCCCGCCACCCCTCGGGGACAGTAAGGCCAGGCGAGACCCTGGACGGAGCGAGGTGAAAGCGAATCACAACACACGGCCCACGTCCGCCCGGCCTTCCCTGCGGGAGTCCTGGGGAACACCAAAAAACAAATGTCACTTGCCCTCTGTCAGCCGCCTGACGGTCCCCCCCAGCTTCCGTTGAGATGCTCTGAGTCCGTATGCCTCGTGAACATAGTACCACACTGTAGAGTTAGGGAGCCGATGACCGAGTGTTTCTATCGCGTAGACTGTAGTCCTGTCTCAGTGTCCCCCAGCAGGAACACCGTGCCGTAGTGCTTCTTCTGTGACCACCACACCTGTTTTTTACACTGTACAGGATAGACGACACAGGTTCACCCCACGTGGCAGGCATGCTCCACGCCGACGAACACACAACTTGTGCTGTAAGCAATACCTAGTGGTATGAGAATCCTCTTTCGAGTCCTAAAAACGTCTCCACGGACAGCTTGTTTGGGAAAAAAAAAAAAAAGAAATTTCCATTTTTGTAAAAATATATGTTTCCTGATTACCTCTTGCTAATAAATCTATTCTATCTCAGGGTGAATGGTGACTTTGATGGGTTTCATTCATTCATTCACTCCTTCATTCATTCAAGGGATATGTGATGAGCGGGTGGTCCCTGTCAGGCCCTGGGTTGGGACCAGAGAGCGCAAGTGACGGGGCACAGTCCCTGATTTCGAGGACTCACAGTCTCGGTTTGAGGCATCTATGGCACCAGGAGGGCATCGCCCCGAAGCTGAATGGCTGGACAGGATTTCTGTAATCTTCCACAGTCCTGCGGGTGGACAGGGCCCACTGCAGGTTCTGGTCTGGGGTCTCTCGTGAGGTGAGGGGTCCTCCAAAGCCCAACTGGACCGGGTGCACTCGCCGGACCAGGGCGGAGCCGTGACTGTGTGGACCCCGGCACCCCCATACGGGGTGTCTCCGTGGGGCTGCGGCCTCTCACAGCCCAGCAGCGGGCTCGGACAGCGGCCTCTTCCCAGAGACTCCGGCAGAAGCTGCAAGGCCGCTAACCACCCAGCCTCAGAACTCCCTGGACACCGGTGACCATGACATTCTCATGCGATCACTTCTAAAAAGTCAAAATTCGTGCCGCCCTCTGTCACGAACAAAATGTCACAATGTGCCGTGGAGACCGGGTCGGCGGGATGGATCTGCTCCGTCTGCCTCCCCGTGGGCTCCACGCCCCCTAAATGACCCGCGGGAGGAGGCGGTGAGCTTGCCTGGCCGCCCTGCGTGCTGGTGCCGGGCCGGTGACTCTTTCCTGAGAAACTCCACGAGGGGCTTCAGATGTCCAGTCCCGGAGGAGACCAATGGCGCTGCCCGCCCCCTCACTGGCTTCCTTGGCTCGAGCCCTGTGTTAGTGATGATGACCCCTTTCCCAACAGTGACACTGCGGAGGCCTTGGTGGCCACGTGGGCAGGGATGCCAGGTTTTTTGTTTTTGCTTTTTGGTATGTGGGTAGCTCCCTGGCTGGGAATCGAACCCAGGCCGCAGCGCTGACAGTGCCAATGCCGAAGCCTTAAGCCACTGCACCACCAGGGAACTCCCCGGATGCCAGGTTATTGTTGCTGTCGTCACGGGAGTGGGAAGGCGCCACCCAGGTCACTGTCCAGCCCTGCCTGTGTAACCGTGGCAACAAGCACTCGGCCACCCTGTGAGTCCCAGGCCACCAAGTGCTCGCGTCCTCAGCTGGACAGTGGGCACCAGGAAGCCGGAGCCTTCCAGGCCCCAAACCCATCGTGTCACCTGAACTGAACAGGACCACCCTGACCTCACAGCTTCTAAACACACCGGTACCTCCCAGCACCCCCGCCCAGAGGTCACCCGTGACTCCCACCTCCAAAGAGGCCCCAGGTCCAGCTGATGTTAACGTCCCAATTACCTTCCCACCCAGGTGACAGCTCCTAGTGACCTGTGTCATCACCCTGGACCAGCCTTCTCAAACTATGTGGCCTATAGCTCTGGTCCACACCCTTAAAATGTGCGGTGAACCCCACAGAAGACCCCCCATCAATATAATTGTACTGCTAGTTAGTGTGTTCAAAACGAAAACTTTGGGAGCCCTTTAAAATAATGACCTATAAGTGCATTCAAAATTAACACCACCTCCAGCAAGTCCTCTTCTGGGTCCGTGAGGTTAAAAGACAACCTATGGGATGGGAGAAAACGTTTCCGCTAATCGTGTGTCTGAAAAAGAGTTTAATATACAGACTATTTTAGGGGGAAAACCTCTTACACCTCGATAACAAAAAGACAACAGATTAATTTTAAAAAAACGCGCCAAGGACTTGAATACACGTTTCTGCAAAGGGCACCCGTGCCAATGGCCACTAAGCACACGGAAAGGTGCCCACCAGCACGGGTCCTTACGGAAAGGCAAGTCGCAGCTGTAACTATCCCAGAAGCCCTAAGAGGCCTGTGATGATCATTTTCAAAATAAAAGAGGAAATAACCTTGGGGAAGCGGCGTGGACACGGACTGGAACGTGGTGTGGCTGTTCCTCAAGAAGTTCAGCACGGAGTCACCACGTCACCTGCCAATTCCGCTCCTCAGTAGGGACCCCAGAGAGCAGAAACCAGGTCCACCCAGGGACGTGCACACGCGTGTTCACAGCGGCCTGAGCCCCAAGAGTCGGAGGCCGAAAGCACCAAATGTCCGTGGACAGGTGGCCAGATTTTTC
>PVJL010018020.1:0-16933 GCA_004026885.1 Lyroderma lyra
AAAAAAAAAAAAGAACTGTATATTTACACACACTACTTCATTAGTGTTGTCCACCAGTAAGTATCTGAAACTATAAACAGGTTCATATAATTTGAAAAAGTAATACTATTTTTTTATCAATTCAATTCTATGACTCAGGGAAAACAAATTATTCCAGAAAGAGCGATGAAACAAAGCACTCTAGGTCCAGAATGTACCGTAGTCATTAGATGAGAGATGGCACTTTGATCACTGGAAAGTGTTTTTTAAGAGATGACTCTTTGTTGAGTCATTACTAGACACCAATGGAAGTCAGTGCATGAAAAGATTTTCATTAAAATCCCTTTTCAACTTTGCAGTGCAGACACACACAGATAGATATAGATATAGATATAGATATATATACAGACACATACATATATACACACAGATATATATATATATATATATATATATATATATATATATATCTGTGTGTATAAATATATATACTTTAAAATTATTATTGAATATGCGGTGCTATACAATTTTATATTACTTTCAGGTTTACAAAACAACATAGTGATTACACATTTATATACCTCACAAAGTGATCACCACAATAACCTCTATAATTCATCTGACACTGTAAAAATTATCACAATATTATTGACTGTATTCCCTAGGTTGTACTTTACAACCCAGAGGGTTTTTGTTTTGTTTTTTGTTTTTTGGGGGGGATACACTTTCAATAAAACATACAGAAAGAAGGTGTCCTTCTTCATTTCCTAAACTTCACCGAGTGACTTTGCATTTCTCATGCCTTATTTAAAACACAAATGTGTGGAGGTCAGTGGAAATTGTTTTAGAAATATTCATAGAAGTTATACAAAAGATTACTTTATTACCAACTAAGCAATGCCTTGTATGCACTCCTTCAGTTCCCTTTATAAAAGAATTGTTAAACCAAGTTCAAATGCACGATCAAGCTAATCCTGTGAAACATATAGAAAACTGGGGAAACAAAGGTTTTACAGGTTTATTTACATGCCCAATGCCACAGAGCTAGTAAAAAGTACAATAATGTTTGTACCCATGTTCTTTGCTAAGAAGGTAGCAGCTTGAGAGTGGTTGCTTGACTTCAAATTAACGCAGCATCTCTGTACATTTATCAGTCATTGGCCAACCCCCACATGTGCTGGTAATTTAATGTATTTACAAAAGGGCTTAATTTTGTACATTTAATATTCAATTAACTTGGGATTTCAATTTTTAAAACAATAAACATTTCAAATGAAAACACTAAAAAATTAATACATCACTACAAAAATTAAATGGGCTGATGAAAAAGCGAACCTATTCTATACTTCCATTAAGAGGAAATTTTCAGGATAAATATGGGATCAAAGAGAGGAATAGATTTTGGTTCCCAGGGTCTGGGGACAGAAAAAGGGGGAGTGAAGGGTTTGGGTGAGGAATTTTGCTTTGAGACATAAAATACTTCACAGCTTGATAGTGATGATGGATGATCTAAATGCTCCTAAATGTACACCTTATCATGATAATTATTAAATTTTACTATAAAAGTAAAGGTGAATTTAACACCTTAATGTAAGAGATTATATTAACATGGAAAAGGCAAATTAAAGGACAAACAAACAATAACAATAAAAGACAAATAAAAAAGTATGTTCTAATGAAGTACAGGATTAAATGTGTTGTATAGGAAACAGTGCAGGAGGGCACTCCTGATTCACCAACCACTGCAGAAATGCTGGGCCCAGTGACATCCTCAGGTTTTCTGGAAACACCAGAACTGGTACAGGTGGCAGCTCATCTTCCAAGAGTGCTGAGTCCTTTGCTAGACCCAAGTCTCTTCCAGAACCTGCTCCAGACCCCTGTCCACCACCCCAGAGCTACAGGTTTATCTGATGGTGATAGACCTGCAGCTCTGAAGGAGCTGCTTTGTGTGGACACTGCTCAGTGTCAGGATGTTTCTTTGCTGTTGGCTGGCTCCTGTCCCTTCAACAAGCTGCTCGGGAGACATAAGAGCAAGTGCTAAGCTGTGTTGTGATTCCTGAGCTTAAACTGCAGTGGGGACAGGAGTAAAAATGACCCATGTCCTTCTTCCAGGTACATTGTAAACCCAGGACCCATAACTGAAGACCTCAGAGAAGCCACCTCCCGTGGGTGTAGGCCTAGATGGCAATTCGGGTCCCTTCTTTTCACCTGGCCAACTGCCAACTTCTAGGGCTCCTTCTTGTGTGTATGTCACCAAACCATCCCTGTGGG
Organism: Lyroderma lyra; assembly: GCA_004026885.1. Classification (NCBI taxonomy): domain Eukaryota; kingdom Metazoa; phylum Chordata; class Mammalia; order Chiroptera; family Megadermatidae; genus Lyroderma; species Lyroderma lyra. The sequence continues at coordinate 2,251 of PVJL010018020.1, forward strand.
CTCACGTGAACAACCCATGAGCCCTCTCACCCTAAGGCTTTGCCTCCTTTGGATCCAGGTCTTCCAGCTGGGTCAGCAGAAATTTAGCTTGGCATTCCAGGTCAAGACCTCATGACAAGACCTGCAGGCAGACCCTGAAGTTTACCTTGAGGAGTGGCCTGGCTGGTGTCTGGGCTGGTGGACTTGCTTGGTCATTTCTGGGCCTGGTTTTCAAGACACCACCATAGTGACACTCAATGAGCTTCTGACATGAGGTACCTACCTGTCACACATAGAAACTTAGAGAGTGTGTCTCCATCACTTGTGTTTGTCTCAAGCTTTGCAGTGACAGTGACCAGTAGCTGGTGTGGAGGCATCACAGCCATTCTGCCCTCCTGACCTTGAGCAACAAGAATAGGCACAGGCTGTTTCAGCACAGACCTGAACTCAGTGACACGACATTCTCCTGGAGGGCTTAGCATAAACCCTAGGCATAGTCCCTCTGTCCTCCACATCCCAGCCAGCCAAACTTGACTTGAAGTGTGAACTTGGTCAGCCCCCAAGCTACTGAGTCTTACTAAGCCAGCTTCTGCTCAGGTAGTGTTTCCTTAGGTTAACACCCCAACCACCACCACCACCACACAAACACACAGATACACAGGGTAAGATTGGAGGACTGGCCTCTCCTGGCCTTAACCACAGTCAGCCTTCTTTTGTTACCTTTGCCTTGCTCTGAAAATCACCAGAAGCTTCTGTAGTGAGTCTTGAACAATACCTGAATTGAGAGAACACATTTCAACTAAAAGCTCTCCTTAGGCCACAGCCACTGGCCCTGAGCACAGAACAAGTCAACATTTTACTACATCGAAGGTCTCCATCCCAGTGAGCTGTATGAGGACTTCTTTAGAATGTGGCTGCAAGTTTTGTTGGGCTCTATGATAAGGAAGTGAGGTCACTATCTTGGGTTTCTTACTTGGGCTTCCTCTTAAAACACTGCCTCTCCAAGGCCTCTGTGGGTTGGTGGCAGCTCCTGCTTTACCCCATGCGAAGAATATATACAGCTGCACCAGCATGGCCTACTTCACACATCTGGAAGGCCTGGTTCCTGCTGAACCTCTAACATTAAGGATCCAGAGCTGAGGTAAGGCCTGGCATTTTTCTTTCATTAGTGATGTGATTGTGGGCAAACCTGTTTATTTTGGCCCTTTTTAGTCTCCCATCTACACAATGTTGTTCTTTCTAGCCTTTATTTCACAGACTGTCATTAGACAGTATGTGTGTGTGTGTGTGTGTGTGTGTGTGTGTGTGTGTGTGTATAATTGTAGTCTCTCTCTCTCTCATAGACACACAAACACACACACGCACACAAATACACTTGTAGTCCCTGGAACTCCTGGGCTGGGATCGCATGAGCTCAGGCAAAAATATAACAATGGGATGATAATGATAATGCTGGACAGAGCACTGAACATAGCACCAACAGGACAGGCTGGGTTGGCTCCGGCATCCAGTGACTCTCACTGACCCACTTTTTTATGTTTCAGGTGGGTTGAAATGAACTGAAATCCCAACATCGACATCTTGGGCGTAGATTGTTACAGGGTCTTTCTTTATATTTAGTGTCAGGTCCAAGCACCTCATCTCGGCCTATGTGCTAGGCAGTCTCACAGCGGATGCCAGTGTGCCAACATCCACATCAAACATCCTTGTGCTAGCTCCTTTTCCTGAAGCTGGTTGGAATTTGTGACTGGGCTGTGAAATATATAATAGAATAAGGCCAAGTGATGGCTGTAATTTTTAACACTGAGTAATGAAAAGTTATGACTTTGCTTGTTTTCTCTATCTCCCTGTGTCTCCTTTTGTCTGTTTCTCTGTCTCCTGGACCTTGTCTGTATATATGCCTCTCTTTGTCTGCTTCACTGTTTATATTTCTATGCATCTCTGTCTCTTTAATTTTATGTTCATTAAGGGGAGAGTCACCCATTATAATCTGCCATGTTAAACCCCAGTGGAAAAAACATACAAACAAATAACAAAAGATTCCCACCCACAGAGAGGAAACCCTGAGGTTCCAGATGAAGCTGAATCTTGCCAGGTAATGTGTGATGTCGCAGACAAACCTCACCTTGTGTGAGCCTCAGTTGACAGTGAAGCCCAGCCTCCCCGGTGACCTTGAAGCAGAGGCTCCCAGCTCTGGGGAACCTGGGGCCTGATCACAGAGACTGAGATGTTGTCCAAGCTTGCTTCCATATAAGCAGTATGTGAGCGACTACAGTTACTTAGCAGACAACCAGCACATCCTTGCAGCCAAGGTCTGGCCCTGCCCTCTTTACCTTCCAGCTCTCTCCAGTCACCGGAACTTTTTCTAAACCTCCTGTCTGGGCAAATGTATTGCATTTGTGCTTTAAGTTTCTGTCCCTTGAGCTCCCTGACACTGGCACACTGTTTAGTGTGTTCTGCAGGCATGCTTTCTCTTACCGTCTGACCACACCACTACTGACACCCTGAAGGCTTTTCGGACATACCTAGAGTCTATTGTCCTCCCTACAGCACTCACTGTTCTCTTTCACATGAATTAGTTCGCATGTTGTATATATGTCTCTCTCTTGGCTTTCAGCTTTTGAAGTGCTATGACCATGTAGGTCCTCTCAGCTCTTCTTGGGATGAGAGCAGCAGGTTCCAAAGCCAAAAATAATGTAAAAATGTCAGAATTCCCTCTATTCTGTAAGCAGCTCACATTGTAAAGACAGATGCTAATAATCAATGATGCATGTTGCTCAGAGGCAGGAACACCCAGAATGACCCCTTGTGTTTCTTAATTCTTGGGCCATTGAGCATAGTAGGAACATATTGCCCTCTAGTAGTCAGCCCCATTACTGCAGTTCCAGGCAGGAAATCCTGAAGTCATAACACACTCCTGTGTCTGGTGTTCTCAATGCTTTTGGTACACCTAGGACCAGAGGGCAAATGGGTTGTGCCTACAGGTTCCAGGAAAATATGAGAAACCCAAGCAGTTGCTCTGACTTCCCTCTTTCTCTCCATTGTTCTGGTGTGTCCAGTTCAGTCACAAGGCCTCTCACCTAACCTGGACAATGATTTAACCCACTTCCAAATGGGGACCCTGAATCTTTAACAAAGCTGGTCTTTCTCCTCATTTCTGGGCCAGTGTTCCATTTCTGCACGAACCAGGCCCATAGGCTTCCAAAATGCCCTCTGCTCATAAAGACCTCTAGGGAGTAAAATACCTTCTCCAGGGACACAAAACACACTGGGTCTTGATAGAGAACAAGTGAATACATGCCATTTTGTAGACTGTGAACCTATTGCTCTCTTCTACACACATTATATTAAAGAAGAAGAAGCTGAGGGCATTTGTTCTGAACCTTTCTGCACTGTGTGTGTCTGCTTCTAGTTGCAGCTTCACAGGGTGGAGACACTGAAACCACACTTTGTTCTTTTCAGGTGCCCAGGAATGATGCTGGTTTAGAAAAAACCCTAAGCATTTGGCTTATTCTGCCCATTACCCTGGTGAATCTCCACTCTCTTTTTATGGACTCTGGGCATGATGCCCAGAAACTGGGTGGACCTGCATTATGACAGAGCTGCCTCTAACCACTTTCCGTCTCTCTGTATAAAAATCTCTTGAGTGTGCATTTACCTTTATACCCCCAGGTGGGCAGTCATTGTTTGTTTGTATGTGTTTGTGTGTTTGGTTGTGTGTGCATGCATGTATGAATACACACACAATAATACACAACGTGTGTTTGGCGAATCTCAGAGAAAAAGACCAACATGAATGGGTGCTTCAGAATCTCAGAAATATTCATTTCTAAAGCAAACCCAATTGACAGGTTGAGCCAGGACCCAGAGTCAGATCTAAGACATGGCCATTGAATTACACACTGGGGTTATAGCAGTTGCTTGGTTAGTCAGTTTTTATACAATGGAATCATGGTAATGGTCTGTCATAGGGTCGTTAAGAGGAGTAACTATACATTACTTATTACAATGCTACGTGACATTAGTACTATTTAATACTATTTTTTTTAATCCTAATAGGACAGCAGGCTCAGAAACCCAGAGCATCCTACAAGGTTTGACATGTGGGAGAGTTTTATAAACAGGCGGATAAGTTCTGCAGAAATAAAGGAAAATGTACTCATACTTTGAAAGAAACCTGTGTGCTTTCTTACATTGGTGGGGTCTAGCTCTCTGAGGTGACACCTAAAATGTGATATGTGCACATATAGAGGCTGTCAGAAGCTTGTGTATAAAAAGCTGACATCAATTTTTGAGAGTGGAAATGCGCTCTCACTTGTTCGTGTCACCTTAGTTCCCAGCAGAGTTTTGGACACCAAACATTTGGGGAATCCACTCAAAACTCAGGTGTCATGCCCTGACTGACCAGTAGAGGTCACCCTGGGCCTGGCCTCTCAAAATCAGCCCTGGAATAGAAAAGGACAAGGTGTGGCCTTGTCTCTACTCTGAAGGGAGGTGTTTGAAGGCAATCAAGGGCTCTGGAGGCTTGTAAGTTTCAGAAGCATGCTAAGCGTCATAGAACACAAAGTTGACAAACCCACACAGCATTCGCCTGGCTTCCCCATCCAACATCAAGCCACTTGGTACTCAAGGCTCTTAGCATATTCCACTGGGAAAGCAGAAACTTCTATTGCCCCTAGCTGTGGGGTCAGTCCCTGCTAACTCCTCTCCAGCCTGAGCCGGGCTGAGAATCATGGTCTTCAAGACGTTCTATTCTCTGCATATTCGTGGTAAGTATTTTGGGATCCCATCTTCTCAGAAGGGGTTGGAATTGTATGAGCCATGGGAGCCTGTGCTGGGGTCCTGGCTGAAGAAGAACCAGGCAAGAAGTCACTGTGAGTGGGCTATTTCTGTGGGTGAGCCTCCCGCATTGCACAAACAGATATGCCCTCTTGGATTTGTGGTGCTGCGCATCTTTGGAGATTCTGAAACTTACCTGACCAAGTTTTTGACAGGTTCCTTCCTTCTATAGCTTGCTCCAACACAAAGATTAAATTTTATAAACAGGTAGTTGTGTGATCCTTTCAAAACTGAGGTGGGGAACCATGAGTTTAACTTGGAGCTTTTCTGGTCTCAGAACATACCCTGGCAGAGTCTGGGATCAGTCTTTTTAATGGGCATTTACTTGGGATGGGTGAAAGAGAGAAGGAACTGAAGTCTGGGTAAGGGAAGTCACATCTTGGAAGGCTTTAAGTAGGGCCTGCACACCCTGCAAGGCTGTTTTGTGTTCTCTGAGGCTTAGTCTCTTGTCTCTGGAGTGTCTCTACTGAGATATGGTTTGAAATAATTTGAAATTTTTGTTCCAGGAAATCTGTCCTGACTCGCTTCAGTTTGTGATAACCGTTAGGAGTTTGCAAGTGTACCTTTGTGAAATGCCTGCCATGGTGGAAACTGTGAACGTGTCTAAAGCTAGCATGTCCCTGTTTGACCTACTTTCTGAGGCATTCACACAGTGCTGGACAGCTTCCCTAAATGTGATTTGTGGATTTTCAAACCACTAACTTTGATGGCCTCTGGCAGAAGTTTGCGGAAAGATAAGAAGGACAAATTAGGTTTTGCTGTGTTGGTGGCATTTGTGGGAATGTTTATAGCAATGCTATAGGTAAGTAATTGAGGGTACCCAAGTTTTCCAGAACCTGCAGTCAGACAAGGGACAAAAAAATAAAATGAGTCACCAGTGCCAACAGTAGATATGATAACTGAATTGTCTACACTTCTGTCATAAATTCCAGTTTGTTGTTGGTATAAAAATAAAACATATATTTAGTACCCCCTCCCTTCTCTCCCACCCCCTCTCCTTTTTCCCCTCCCCTCCCCACTCTTCCCCAAATAAACATTAAACTATTGATTGTGTCCATGGGTTATTTGTTTGTTCGTTCATTTTTGTATATTTTTTTCTTTGTTGCTTTTAGTTTTATATTCCACATATGAGTGAAGTCATACAGTTTTTTAATTTTTTCTGTCTGGTTTATTTCACTAAGTATGATGTTCTCCAGTCCATCCATTTTGTTGCAAATGACAAAATAAACAAACAAGCAAATAACCCATGGACACAATCAATAGTTTAATGTTTATTTGGGGACAAGTGGGGAGGGGAGGGGAGAAGGGTGAAGGGGTGGGAGAGGAGGCGGGAAGTTAAATATAAGGTGATGGAAAGAGAAGTCACATTAGGTGGTGAACTTATTATACAACAAGTTGACAATGCACTGTAGAATTGTATGCCTGAAACCTATGTAATCCTTGTTAACAGATGTCACCCTCATAAGTCTAACAATAAAAATAAATTTTAAAATTAAAAAAACATAATAAGTTATAGAAAATGTCATTATTGTAAATAAAATTTTACTCTAAATTTGTGGTTATTTGTGTTAGATACAAATGCACACTAGTTATTTTTGGTGACAGTAGCTATAATTTTAGCACCATCAGTTGTTTTGTTATAAAAATTACATGATGTGCATCAGCTGGTATAACATTAACATTATCTGTTGAAAATTATGAGAAATGATTCTTCTTAAATTATTCTGGACTCAATTTCTTCTTGTAATTTTGATATAAACACCAACATGTTGAAGAAACCATAGCTTTGCCAGAAGTACAATTTTTATGTGCATGTTATGAAGAGAGATGATCATACATATGTGCTGTAGAACATTATGTTAGCATGCATCTCAAGGATACTTGCATTGTAATTGTCATATTTACTTCCATCATCGTTATAAACAAAATTTTACCTTTCTACCAAAAAAAAGCAAAAAAACAAAAAACAAAAAAATCACCAACATGTTCTTAGTTTTTAAATATGGTGACACTCCTTTTCTGTAGGTAATATTGTTATTGTACATTATATAGAAATAATCTACATTTTTAATTGATTTTCACTATACTATATTTGATTTTGTTATGGATCTTTCTATTGTTTGTTTAATATTTCATGTACAGTGCATGTGCAATGAAGTTGTTTACTACTTTAATTTCAAAGGAACTCTAGGTTTAAACATTCTGCTTTTTTACAGTTGTTCCCCAATAAGTACCTGATACTATATATAGGTTCATATTATTTTTAAAAGTAATGTTGTTTCTAAGAAGTCATCTCAAAGTAATGAAACACTCTTAAGTGAACAACATTAGGAGTGGAGATGTGCATATATGAATTACATAATACAGTAAAAAGTCACAAACCATATGAAAAATCACTGTAAGTCAGAAAATGTGACATAATTGCTTATTAATTAAATTCAATAACTAATAAAAACCATCTCATTTCAGAAGGAGCAACAAGACAAAACACTCTAGCCTGAGGAAGTACACTAGTCATTAGATGACAGATGCTACTTGGATCATTGCAAAATGTTTGCTACTTTGGCAATAACTCTCTTCTGAGTCATTAATGGACATCAATCAAAGTCAGCACACTAAAGTTTGTCCTTATAATCACTTTTTAACTTTGCAGTGCAGACAGTTGTTCTTAGACATAGATATGTATTTTTTTAATTTAAAAATTATTTTCCAATATTTGGCACCATACAATTTTATATTAGTTTCTGGTGTACAAAACAAAATAGTGATTACATGTTTATATACCTCACAAAAGAATTACTTCAATAAGTCTAATAATCCATCTCTCACTGTACACAATTACAATTGTATTGACTATACTTCTTATGTTGTATGTTACATCCCCAATCTTTTGTTTTTTGTTTTTGCTTTTGTTTTTTTTTTTAGTTCAGTTACATTTTCAACAAAATATACTGAAAGAGAATGTCCTCCTTAATTAGCTAAATTTCACTGACCAACTATGCTTTTCTCATGTCTTAATTAAAGCAGGAATGTGTGGAGATCAAAGGAAAGTGTTACAGGAATATTCATAGAAGATATCAGTAGGACTACTTCATTAGCAAGTAAGCTATACATCATGGGCATTCCTTCAGTTCTCTTTATAAAAGAATTGAAAGACCTAATTAAAAAACACAATCAAGCTAATCCTGTAAAATATATTGAAAGCTAGAGAAAGAGAAGTTTCACAGGTTCACTAACATGTCCAATGCCACAGAGCTAGTAAAAAGTACAAGAATATTTGACCCCATGTTCTTTGCTTTGAAGGTAACAGTGTGAGAGTGCTGGTTTCTTGACTTCAGACTAACGGAGTGTCTGCATACAATTACCAGGCTTCTACCAATTTTCACATGTCCTGCTGGTTACTCACTCTATTTACAAAAAGCTTTCATTTCATACATTTAATATTCAATTCATCTGGAGTTTTCATTTTTATATGACAACAATAACAAAAAAACATTCCAAATGAAAATTAAAAAATTCATGACTTAATTTAAAAACTTTGTGAACAGCCAAGAAAAAAATTGAATTTTATGCTTTGAATAATAGGAAAATTCAGAATAAGTATAGGATCCAAAAGAGAAATAGATTACAGTAGCCAGGGGCTGAAAAAAAAAGAAAAGTGAAGGGTTTGGGTAAGGAATTTTGTTTTGGGAGATAAAATATTTCCCAAATCACAGCTTGATAGTGATCATGGATGAACTAAATGCTCATGAAAATACAATTTATTAGGATAATTATTAAATTATGCTATCATGAATTGAACACATTATTGTCAGATATTGTATAAATGTAAAAAAAAGTAAATTAAAGAACAAACTAAACAAAAAATAGGAGAGAAAAAAAAGAAATGTTCAGATGGGGAACAGGTTTGAAGGTGTGCTACAGAAAACAGTTCAGGAATGCATTCCAGATCCAGCCACTACTATGGGGATACTGGGCATAATGACATACCCAGGTGTCCTTTGGACACTGAGCTTGCACTGCTGACTGATTATTCTTCATGAGTGCTGAGTTATGTGCCAGGCTCAGGTCCCTTCCAGGACCTGCTCCAAATATTGGACCCACGTGGCTCCAGAAATGAAGGTCTATAGATGATGACAGACTTGCAGCTCCATTAACATCAGATAAACTTGCAACTCTGGGGCAGCTGCACAGGGCGGACACGCCTTAGGATCTGGATGTGAATTTGACATTGGCTGGCTCCTGCTTCTGCAACAGGCTTCACAGGACACATAAGCACAGGGTCTGGACTGCGCTGTGATTTCTGTGCTGGAGCTTAAGTGCAGACCAAAGCAAAGGTCACCCACATTCTTACTTTGCAAATTCATTTAGAACCTGGGCCCATGATCAAGGCCCTCAGAGGAGCCACCTACCCTGGGTGCAGGCACAGATGTTGGTCTGAGTACTGTCTTTTCAGTTTGCCTAGTGCCAGCCTCTGACTCTTCTTGTGTGTGTGGCACTGAGTCTTATGGGCTCATGTGTAGATTTCACAGGACCTTTCCAGCATGAGGCTCTGCCTCCCTGGGAACAAGGTCCTCAGGCTAAGTCAGGACAAGTTGAGCTCGGTCCTTAGGTCAAAGCCTGCAAGCAAAACCTGGGTGCCCCCCTCCAAAGAGGCCAAGATGTTCTCTGGCTGGTGTCCCTACCTGGACATTTCTGGGCCCTTGTTTTAGAGACACCTCCATGGTGACACTTACTGAAGTTTTGTGCTGTCCCTTGGTGGCATGGCATACTTGCCTCTTATGCGATAGACTTGGAGTGGGTGATTCCATTGACTAAGTCATCACCAATGTCCTTTCTTGAGCTCTGCAGTGACCTTGACCTGCAATCTGTGTGGAGGCATCAGAGCCCTTCTGCCCACCTGACCTGCGGCTTCCAGATCAGGAACAGGCTGTGTCAGCACAGACCTCAACTCGGTGGCATGACATTCTAATGGAGTGCTTGGAATAAACCCTAGGCAGAGTAGCTTCATCCTTCACATTCCAGCTAGCCACCCTTAATCTGGAATGTGAACTTGACAAGGCCTCTATGTTCCTGAGCCCTCCTCAGCTGGCTATTGCTCAGGGCATGCTTTCCTTATGTTAACATGCCCACACCAGCACCACACACACACACACACACACACACACACACACACACAAACACATACACACAGAGAAGGAACATAATGCTATCAAGCTGGGATTAGAGGGCTGACCTCTTTTGGCCTTGACCACCTTGGACATTCTTGTGTTATCTTGGGTTTTTTTTTGAAAAATGGCCAGAGGTTTTTAAGTGAGACCTGAACAATACCTGAGGAAGAGATACTATTTAAACTCTAGGCTTTTCTGAGGCCAGTTCCGCAGGACATGGGGACACAAGAAAAAACATTATACTACATCGAATGTCACCAAGTGGGCTGAGCAGGGGCAGATGTCTACAAATGGTGCCTGCCTGGTTACCAGGGTCCCAAGGTCTGTTGGGCTCTATGATCATAAAGTGTGGTCACTACCTTGGATCTCTTTCCTGGGTCACCTCCTGAGATGAATCCTCTCCAAGGACTTTCTGTTTGGTACTTTCTCACCCTTTACCCCATGCCAAGTTTATACATGGCGGCACCACCAAATCTCACCTCAAACACCAGGAAAACTTGGGTGATGCCTAGGCCCTAACTTTGTGGATCCAAAGCTGACATCACACTTGGCAACTTTTTTGTCACCAGTGATGTAATTGTTGACACACCTGTCTTTTCAGGGCCTCCCTAGTCTCCCATCTGCACAGTGCTTATTGTTCTAGCATCTACTTCTCAGGTTCTCTTCAGACCTAAATACACGTGTAATCACTGTTATTCCTGGGCTAAGGACCCATGTGCTCAGTCACAGATGTAACAATAGAGTGAGATGTAACAATTGAAACGTTAAGCAGAGCACTGAACACAGTGCCCCAGGTTGGGTCTGCTCTGGGACCAGTGAGCCTCCTGCTTGTGTGCCAGAAGGGTTTAAATGAACAGTAATTCTGACATCATTTCCTTTGGCATAGAACTTTTCAGGACCTCCTGATATGTTCAGTGGTAGGTTTAAGTGCCTCCTCTTGGCTTATATGCTAGGCAGCCTCACTGTAGTTGCCAATGTTCCTACCTCCACATAAAACATATCTGTGTTAGCCACTTCACCTGAAACTGGATGGACTTTGTGACTGAGTATATAATAGAATAAAATGAAATAATGGGTGTCATTTCTAACATAGACATATGAAAATTTTATGACTTTGCTAGCTCCCTCTGTCTCTCTGTGTCTTTCTCTTTTTGTATCTCTCTTTCATCGTCTCTGTCTCTTGGACTTTGTTTTTCTCTGTACATATGTCTTTCTGTTTGCCTCACTGTTTCTCTTTTCATTTGTCTCTCTCTGTCTCTCTGATCCCATTATATGAAAAGGCAAGGTGATGTATTGTAATCTGCTCCAGGAGGCACCGGTGCAAATTAAATAATGTGGTCCACAGACAGTAAACACTTATTCAAACTGAATCCTGCTAATAAACCATGTGTTGTCCTGCAGACAGACTTCTAGTGAAAGCCTCAGTTAACACTCAGCCCAGCATCTCAGGAGACATTGAGGCAGAGGCTCCCAAATCTGCCAAGCCTGGTGCCTGATCACAGAGACTCTGTGTGATACAGTCTGCATTTGTTCCAATAAGTGCTATGTGGAGTGAATTTGGCCACCCAGCACTTGAGAAGCACATGCTAGCAGCTGGGGTCTGGCCCTGCCCTTCTTACCTCCCAGCTCTCTCCAGACACCCTGAATTTTACCAAAATTCCTCTGTGCTAAAATTTATTTCTGTCTCCAAGTCTTTGCAGTTTGAGCACTCTCACACTGGACCACTAATTTATGACTTCTTCAGAAATGGCTCCACTTGCCCTCTGGTCACAGAACAATGGGAACTATGGAGGCCTTTCAAACACACCTAGGGTCTGTGGTCTTCCCTGCAGCACTCACTGTTCTCTCTCAAAGAAATTTTCTCTCACTCTCAGTCCATATTAGTCTCCAGGTTTTGAGCTGCTATAAGGCAGAGACCATGTTGGTATTCTCAGCTCTGTGTTTGGAAAGGGCAGCAGTAACCAAAACTGAGAAAAATAGTAAAATGGTCTCAGAATATTCTCTTCTCTGAGTGAGTACTCAAATTGTAAAAAAGGATGCTAATAATCAATGATGCGTGTTTCTCAGGGGCAGAAAACACACAAAATGACCTCTTATGCTTCTTTTTTTTAAATTTATTTTTATTTTTAGACTTATTAGGGTGACATCTGTTAGCAAGGATTATATATGTTTCAGGCATACAATTCAACAGTGCATTGTCAACTTGTTGTGTAGTAAGTTCACCACCTAATGTGACTTCTCTTTCCATCACCATATATGTAGCTTCCCCTCTTCCACCCTCTCCCCTTTTGAAAAGATGAGTTCAGTATATCCAATAAATTAGTGAAAAATGAAGCCATGTACATGTGTAGATTTAGAACTTTTGGCCAGGTAAATCACTGTCATGTTTATCTTTTATTGGTCTTACCACTGAAAGAAACATGAAAACTTGAAAGTTCAAAAGGTAAAGAGTTGATTTTGAAAAGCTTGAAAAGCAAAGAATTGGAAATAAAACAAAAACCTAACACAAGCACAGCAATGTTAAAGGTGGAAGTGCCCCAGTGCCTCCGGTCCTTTTGACAAGCTTGATGGTGCAATTAGATGGTCTGTTCATATTGAAACATAAAATCCTGATGTTTTTCCCAAAAGAGTGGCAATGCAACATTTAAGATGCCATATGCCATTTCTCATTATATATAATATTGTTAGTCTAGTAATTGGTTATAAGGTGTGCAGTGCTTTTATATTGAATTCAAATATGTAAATATTAAGTTATTTCAGTAATTTTAAATTTAGTGTTGGCAAAATTTATTTATTTTTTATTTTGCCATCACCATACATTTAGTTCCTCTTCCCTCCTCTCCTACCCCTCCCCCTTCTCTCTTCCTCTCTCCACTAGTCCCCAAATAAACATTAAACTATTGATTGTTTAGATTGTGTCTCATAACTTGAACATTAAGTAATTGCCAAATGTATGCTTATTTAAATGCTAACACTAAGTTTTAATTCTTTGGGGGAAGAGGGAAGAAGATTTCATATCTAGGTAAAACTCAGCTAACTTTTCTTAATAATGAAAGGCATTTTATTATTTAAGTGATGTTTTAGACAGTCACCTCTTCATATATTCTAAGTTTCTCATCTTTGCTTCCAAAGTACTTGCTGGGCTTAGTTGAATTATAGCCCTTAAAACAGAACAGGCTGGAATATATGCTCATTGAATACTATGTTTTCATGTCTATTTCCACTAGATTTCATGTCCTAAGAGACAGGCACATTCTGTTATTAAGAAAGTGTTTGGCACATATTGATACTTAATATGTGTTTCATATGATAAAGTAATACACCTTACACACACACACACACACACACACACACACACACGCAAATACAAACATATGCACAGACTGTCTGGATTGTATCCACCATGTAGTATTTTAAAAATGGAGGCTTTAATAACTGGAATTTTCCAGAAATGCTTGTACATTTCACTTTGATTCACTTCAATGGCAGTTTTTAAAATGTAGATATTAACATCTAATTAGCACATATAAAGCTTTATTTTTCTCAAATTCAGCAAGAAGCTAAAAAAAGATACATGTATGTTAAAATTAACAATGTTTTTTTTAGGCATGTTTAGCATATATTCTTATAATAATGGATTTCTCTGAATTCCTAAAGCATATAATTAAAGAGAAACAGAACATGATTGTAGAACAGGTTTTTTAATTTTGACCTTTTGAGTCTCATTTTCTAAAAAAAAAGAATTGGAAGCAAAGATGATGTTAAAGTTACACATAGTTAGATTTTTACAAAAGAGTTAAAATCTTCAGAACAATTATTTTATGAAAATACTTTTGCAAGTTGTTCAGATATGTTTTCTAAATCAAATATATATATATATATATATATATATATAGTTTAATGTGTAAAGTATATTGCATATCTGTGTTTAAAGTCAGCTAGTACTTTAAGAAATTTTATCTTAAATATCACTTTAAATAAATGGAAATAACTCTTTCCATATTTTTCTTTCTCACTCCTTAAATATTAGAAATATGTATGTGATCATGGGACATTCAATGAACTTTGAAAAACAGAATGGTATTTTATTTTAAAGTTAAAAAAATTGAAAGATAAGTTACAAAATATAGATTGGGCAAAGAGACAGCCAACTGAATGGGCGAAAATATTTGCAAATAACGCATCAGATAAGGGTCTAATATCTAAAATATATAAAGAACTAATAAGACTTAACAACAAAAAAACAAACAACCCAATTGAAAAGTGGGCAGAAGAACTAAACAGACACTTCTCCCATGGAGAAATACAAATGGCCAGCAGACATATGAAAAAATGCTCATCCTCATTAGCTATCAGGGAAATGCAAGTCAAAACCACAATGAGATACCACCTCACACCTGTGAGAATGGCTATTATCAACAAGACAAGGAATAACAAGTGCTGGAGTGGATGTGGAGGAAAAGGAACCATGGTACACTGCTGGTGGGAGTGCAAACTGGTACAACCACTGTGGAAGGCAGTGTGGAGGTTCCTCAGAAAATTGGGAATGGAGCTACCATTTGACCCAGCAATCCCCCTTCTGGGGATCTACCCAAAGAACTTGAAAACCTTTGTCCGCAAAGACTTATGTACCCCAACGTTCATTGCAGCGCTGTTCACAGTGGCCAAAACATGGAAACAACCAAAGTGCCCTG
>PVJL010018021.1:0-16934 GCA_004026885.1 Lyroderma lyra
AAAATAAAAAAAAAAAAAAAAAAAAAAAAAAAAAAAAAAAAAAATTAAACATAATTTAAAAGCCAGAAAAAATATATACTAAAATAAAAATACAGAAATGATTTGAGGTTAGAATGTGATCTTCCTCCAAAATCATTTAAGAATATTGGCATATAAAATTGCCTTATTAATTTCAGAGATTAAAATAATATGAAACTGAATTACAGTCTTTGCAAAGGTTACACCTTTTTTGCTTATACCTAAAATGCAGCCCTCTGAGTTCACAATAAAAAATGCAGGTTCCAATGATATCTTTGAAGATTTGGGAGTCTGTTGAAAGATTGTCTTAGCTTCTCAGTCTCTTTAGCTGCTTCTTGTGAAATCAGTAGATGCACCTAGAAGGAAAGCTGCCCCAAATACAGAACTCATCTCTGTGTACTTGTCTTCTCTAAGATATCAACCCAGTAATTTATCTCTTCTTTGTTGGTTCTTTAATGTTGAGGCTTATATTAATTTCCATTTTTTAAAAATTTTCTTTGACAAGAAAGTTGGTCTTAATTAGGTAGTCTATCATTTCCATAGCAGAGTCCTTATGTTTTTTATAATCACTTATCATTAAAATGTATTATTTTTCAGATTTTGAAAACAAATTTATGTCTCAGAAATCTAGAAAATAACAGAGCTGACATAAGCAAAATGAGGCTACATAGTAGAAGGTGATTTCTGAGTCTGTGTGAAAACCACATATTTCTTCATAGGACTTCCTCTGGACCATGAAACCTCTTCCAAATTATATAGAAAAGGAACCAAATTTGGGGCATCTCATCTAGGCTTTATACCTACTCTAGACTACAAGTCAATGTAAAAACTAGCACTAATTGTGTGGCTGCTTAGTATTTTCTAAAACTCCATATCTGAAAGCTCTCTTATTTCTTAACTGGATCTTTGCCACATTTTTCCTGCTGAGGCACCTTATTGGAACATCAATTCTTACAGAATCTCATGTACATTTTCTAAGATTCGCTTTGGCCTTGTGTCTTGTGTTTTCAATACTGACATTGGTTTTGAGTCCTGTGCATTTATTTAAGGTTAAGAAAGTAAATCCCTTCTTCCATGAGAACACACTCTCACTCTAGAAGATGCTGTAGTCAGTACCAATACACCCTCTTCAAGAAAACTTTTATTACAATTCAGAAAGCTTCCATGGTTTTTGTTTTAAGTTACATCTCTTTCTTGCATTCAATATAGATTGTGTTACCTTTTCTAGCTTGGATTTATCTCAATAAAATGAGTTATGAAATACTTCACTCTACCATTTTCCCAGCTCACTCTGATTTCTAACATTGTTTTTTACCTCATAAATAGTTTCCAACTTGCCTCAGATATCATACAAATTAAAATAAACGTATATATAGATAAGATGGGTGTCCTTGTCAAAAAATATGATTTAACCTTAGAAAAAATAAATAACTCATGTAAGTCAATACAATAAGAAAAATAAAGAGTTATGGGTAAGTATTTCATGAACAAGAATCATTACACTTTAATTGGTATTAGCTAAAATCCTGGATTCATTTAAATCAGGTTGGCTGCAAGTGATAGAAAATTCAAATGCATAATACCTTACAATAATGTAGCTATATTATTCATAATTATATTTTTGTCTCTAAAAAAGCTGAAAATAGACCATTTGGGCTTGTGATGCCATTTTACTACATCAGGGATCCAGTTCCCAGTTTTCTCTTTTGTTTTGTGTTGACTTTTTTTTTTTTGCATTTTTTGTTTTGCTTTATTTTGTTTTATTTTGTTCAATACAATGCCTAATCCTTAGTCTAAATGTTATTCTGGACCATAAAGTGGTCACAGAGGCACTTTTATCAAACTCATCTTTTAAACAAAAATAAGAAGAAAAGAAGAAGCTGAGCACAGCCACTTCCCACTGTTTTGGATCCATTTGCAGAAGTTGTACACTTTGTTAGTCAGACCACAGTCACATAACCACAACCAGCTCTGCATTTAACAGATAATATGAAACTGTTGTACATGAGGTGTGTATTAGAGTACACAATCTAAAAAGTCACTGTTGCTAAAAAATAATTTAAATTAGTTGAACATAAACAATATTTATGGGAGACTTAGTCTATTCATTCCTCTAGATTATGTAAAATCTACCATTGAGTTTGTCACAACATCAGAGAGATGCACACATGGACCGGATCCTGCTGTATTGTGTACAATTACTTTTCCCATTTTTTTACTTCAGACTGACATAATCATGTTATTTGAAGAGACTTATAGCAAACAGGCCTGTGAACCTCATAAAATTTACTAAAAGAATTTTATTGAGAATACTCTTTTCTGCCTCAAACAGTTTCATCTCTATAAAAACTGAGTAGAGAAGTTTCCTGTGGCTATAGGACAAAAAATAGTTATACTTCTCCTGAACAATTTATTTGTCTGTAACTTCTTGACTATTTGAATATTTAATTGACCCTATCTTAATCATGTTATAGTCTTCCAGTAATCTGTTACCAGTGAATAGCCTAGGTGTATGGTATCATGACACTTAGTCTTTAATTTACTTCATTCATGTCTTCATCTTATTTTTCTGACCATGTATTCCCTTGCATTTTAGTCATATATTACTATTGATATAATTTTAATATTATGTACATAGTCTTGTAAGTAATTTTCAATTATTTTTAAAGCTAACACATTACTGTGAATATAAGCACAGGTTTGATAACTGCTTGATGATTTGGGAGACTTAACACTTCTGATTTTTGTATAATAACAGGCATGCCAAAAGTTTATTTTAATGACTACTGCCACTCAGTGGCAAAATATAGAAATTTATCCCAATTTGTAGCCTTTCATGATTACAAAAACCCTGACATTATGAGAAGAGGATTTCAGTGTTGCAGATGTTTTAATTCTGTCCTTAGAAATACAAGTATTTTATACAACATTATGTATTTATATGTTTCTTCCCTGAGAAGGTACTACTCATGGGGCCTCCCATTATTCCAAACCAGTCTCTATTCCATACAGCTTCACCAAACGTTCTTCAATTTTTATTGTGTTGTGTTGTGTTTTGCCTTTGGAATTTTTTTTATTATTAATATTAAATACATTGGCATGACATTGTTTAGTAAAATTACATAAGTTCCAGGTATAAAATTCTCCATCTTCTCTGTGTTGCACTGTGTGATCACCACCCAGAGTCAGCTCTTCTTTCATCACCATATATTTGATGTCCCCTCCTCTCCCCACCACCCTCTTTCCCCCTTGCCCTATGGTAACCACTGAACTATTGTAAGTGTCCATGATTTTCTGAGGGTCATGTTTTGGGTTTTTGCTTTGTATTTTTGTTTTTGTTTTTTTGTATATGTGTCTTGTTCTTCATTGCTTTCAATTTTATACCCCACATGTGAGTGAAGTTATATGGTTCTTGACTTTATTGGTCTGATTTATTTTGCTTAGCATGATGATCTCAAGGACCACCCATGTTGTTGCAAATGGTATTTCATTTTTTCTTATGGTTGAGTAATATTCCATTGTATATAATGTACCACATCTTGTTTGAGATTTTTCTTGTTTCTTGAGATAGGCCTGTAATGATATAAATTTTCCTTCTAGTCCTGCTTTAGCTGCATCCCAATAATTTCGATGTTGTGTTTTCATTCTCATTTTTCTATATATTTTTTATCTTTTCTTTTATTTCTCCTTTGACCCAATCATTTTTTAAACAGCATGTTGTTTAATCTCCATGCATATGTGGTTTTCTTCTGCTTTCTGCAGTTGATCTCTAACTTCAAAATTTTATGGTCAGAGAATATACTTGCTATAATTTCAATCTTCTTGAATGTGCTAAGGCTAGTTTTGTGTCCCAGCATATGGTCTATTCTTGAAAATGTTGCATATGCACCAGAAAGCAATGTATAGTATTGTGTTGTAGAATAAATTATCTTCTAAATGTCAATTATGTCCAATTGCTGTAATGTATTATTTAAAGCTGATATTTCTTATTGACATTCTGGATGAATGATCTATCTATGGCTGTCAATAGGGTGTTTATGTTTCCTACTATAATTGTATTGTTATCAGTCCCTCCCTTTACTTATGTTAGAAGTTGCTTTGTAAATTTTATTGGGGGCATATATATTAACAAGTTTCATGTCTTCTTGTTACAGTATCACCTTAATCATTACAAAATGTCCATTTTTGTCTCATTATCTTTTTTACCCTAAATTCTGTTTCATCAGATATAAGTAGAACTGGATGCCATTTGCCAATATTGTTTTCACCCTTTCACATTTAGACTATATTTGTCCTTGTAGCAGAGATATGTCTCTTGGACAAGCATATGGTTCAGTTTTGTTTTTTGATCCAACCTGCTACTCTGTGCCTTTTTATTGGTGGGTTCAGTCCATTTACATTTAGGGTGATGATTGGTATATGAAGATTTTCTATAAACATTTTACCTTTTTTTCCTAGTACCTCAATGTTTTCATTGTTTTTTTTGTTTTTGTTTGTTTGTTTGTTTGTTTGTTTGTTTGCTTTTTCCTTTCTTTCTGTTATTTTAGTTTGGTGGTGTTCTATGATTTTTACTCTTTTCTTTTTTTTTATGTTGTGCATCTTAGTTCTGAAGTATTTTTAGTTGTTAGTGTTAAGTTTATATAAAATAAAATTTCATATTAACAGTAGTCTTTTTGCTTAAACATATCTCAGTGTCATTTCCCTTTGAAAACTTAGACCTTTACTTTCTCTCCTTTTATGTTTTTGCTTTCACAAATTATTCCTATTTATTTTTACTTTTTGTTCCCAGTCAAATAGATTTCTTCTGTATTTCCTGTAATACAGGACTTTTGCTAGAAAATTTCCTCAGTTTCTGTATATCTGGAGAGGTCTTTATTCTTCTTTTATATCTAAATGATTACTAGATAATTTGTCCTTGCCTGGTAGATTTCTCTTTCAATAGTGTGAATATTTTATTACATTGCCTCCTGGCTTGTAGAGTTTCTGCTGTGAAGTCTGATGATAATCTGATGAGCTTTTCTTTATAGGTTACAGTCTCCTTTTCCTTGGCTGCCTTGACAATTATTTCTTTGTCATCTATTTTTGACAGCTTTAATATAATGCACCTTGTTTAAGGCCTATTGCAATTAAGGTAATTAGGTGTTCTGTGTGCTTCCTGAATTCAAGGATCCAGCTCTTTGCACAGGTTTTGGAAGTTCTTGTCAACTATTTGTTTGAATAGACTCTCTATGCCCTTTTTATTTTCTTCTCATTCTTGTAAACCCATTATTCTTATGTTATTTTTTCTGACAGAGTCAGATAGTTCTTGTATAGTTCTTTCATTTTTTTAAATTCTCATTTCTCATTCTTTTTCCATCTGTATCATTTCCATATTTCTGTATTTGATATACCTAAATTTTTTCTTCCTCTGGTCAGCTCTGCTTCCTATAGTAGCTATTTTATTCTCCACCTGTTTTATTGAATTTTTATTTGGTTCTTCTTTAAATTTTCAATCTTTTTGTTAAAATGTTTTTTGGTGTTGTTGTTCAGATACTCTTTTTGAATTTTTTAAGCTGCATAACTATTCTTACATCTCATTGAGTTCTTTACAGGATGGAAATCTTAAATTCTGTGTAATTTCAACCATATATTTATATGTCTGTAAGTTCCTTTTCTGGAGATTCTTTATTTTCTTTCTGAGTAGCTTTGTTCTATTTAATATTTCTAGTTGTTGGTTCATTTCTCTTCCTGGGCATCTATCTACAGGGGTGAATTTTGAATATGAAGAGATATTGCTTCCCAGTAGCTATGGCTGTAGTGTTTTGTTTTCTTCATGGGCTGCAGTGGTTTTTTTTCTCTTGATTCTTCAGTCTTCTCACAATGAGAGATATCCTGGGAAGTGGGCTTCTTCTCTTTGACTCACTCACCTTAGACTCTGTGCCACACCCATGGGAGAATGTGGTGGGTGATGGGGCTCTGTGCCTGTGAAATCCTAACGCAGGCAGAAGCTTCCATGCTTTTGTGTCTCAGCTTCCTTCAACTCCCCTGCTGATTTCAGCTGTTAAAGATGGGGTCAGGGTTGTTAGGTAAGACCTGTGTTTGCTTATTGCACCAGATAATGGAAATTTTCAGACTACAGCTGACTAGCCTTTATAGCTCCTTTCTTGTAAGCATTGGGTGGAGAAGGGGAGGGCAAGCTCTGGAAGGGTGGAGAAAGAAGTCCAGGCTCTGTGTCTATGATTTCTGCCTAGCAATTAGTGCAGTGCAGGCTACATCCTCTGTATGCCTTGAGTTTGCCACCATGGATGCTTGGTTCAGCCACATTACAAGCTGATTCCCCTGTCAGGAATGTATGAAACCAAAGAAGGTGCACACACCACTATCTACATTTATTTTTCCTGGCCCATGTTTTATGCACGCTATGCTTCAGTCTTTCTCTTAGGACTGTACTGAGCACTGGGCCTGTGCTCTGCATCTGCAGCCATCTCAATTCCTAACTTTCTGAGAATTGTGCTGTGCTCCAGCCCATGTTTCTCAGCCCCTGCCTCACTTTTTCTCTTTCCCAGGATTAAGACTACACCCCATAACTCCATCTTTACATTTCCCCTTTTTCTGCTCCCCTGCTTGCCCCCTTTTCTTCAAACTTTAGGTGTTTCCTTGCAATGAGTCTCTCAGCTGTCGTTATATGTTACTTAGGGATTTCTTTGTTTAATTATAGTTATTCAATTTGTTGTAATTTCTAAGAGAGGTTTAAGGAATCTCTTCTCATTCTGCCATCTTGATGAGGTCTCCCAAATCAATTCTTATAACCCTTTCACAGTCATTCATGGACACATACAGAATGGCAGAAAATTTGAATCAGCCAACACACGTGCTCCCAGCTGAGGTTGAAATAGGTGACTCCCTGCCCTCTTGTTTCAGTTCTCACACTGGGAACAAGTGTAGTTTTCATGGTCTATTTAGTGCCAAATTTTCCATATTTTTTGTGCTCTTTGTTGGTAATTTCCATTTTTAACTCTTTCAGTGTGGCTGTCAACTAAAGTTGACTGTGTGGCTGGATTCAGGAAGTGACAAAAGTTGACATCTAGAAGTCTAGTGCTACAGCCATGCTTACACATCCACAGGAGTCAACAATACTAATTACTTCAATTGTATTCACTTGGGGCAGCATGTAGCATTATGTTTAGGCTTTACTTAGTGTGGTAAATCAGAGTACCAGGTGCAAGTCTGCTTTTTATTTTAGACATGCAGAACACTTGGCAGGCCATCAACTAATCTTATTCCTAATCAGCTGACTAAATGGCGTTTTCAGTGGCATATTCTAACTAGTCTTACAAACCTCATTGTGAGATGTGTAGTAACTAGAGCAAACCATGAGAGACATCAGTGTACCACATACTGTAAACAGTGTAATGTACCAATGCATGCAACTGATTTATTTGAGCACTACCATGCACTGCAACAGTATAAGTTGTAACCCAAAAATAGTGTTGGGAATTATTTTTGCCAGTATTAACAATATTAAGCAAGTTATGTTTTTAAAAAACAGTATTCTGAAAGTTTTATTTGTTATTTAGTTGTTTTAGGCTCATTTATAGGGTAGTTAAAAAGAAACTAACATAAACTGCAACTATAATTAATCCTGTGAAATTCATATTTTGGCCAAAATTTGCACAAAATATTCAGCACTGGGATGAGAGAAAAAAAATTTCATCTTCAAAGGGTTAAAATAGCCTTGAAGCATAGTGCTGAGGAGCTGTTTAGTGCTACTAAGCACAGTATGGTGACATGTCTTACAGAGGAAATGCATGTGTAGATAAACTGGTCAGGCATGAGTTATAGTGCTGAGGTCATGAGTTCACAGTTAATAAATCAACAATGCAATATATCCAGAAAAAAAAGTAAGAGAACTTTGTTGGCCTGTATGTCGAGCTGCTGAGAAAATGGTAACATTATATCTATAGTGCTATGATAAAGCACTATGAAGCTATGATAAAGATGTAAAAAGAGTTAGATTTCTGAATTCATGATATGATGACCATTTGGTTTGTTTCTTTGCTTGTTTCTTTTTTAAAACATAGTGGATGGCACAGCTATGTGGCTAAAAGTGAAAAATCTTTACAATTACATCTCACAGGATCCAAAAAAAAAATGTTAAAAACTTCTTGGCTGGTATTTTATTATAAAAATAAAAATATAGCACATAGTAAATAAATTATTTATAATTATATGTACATTTAAAAAGACGTCTTTAAACAGAAACACATTTAAAAAGGCTATTTATCAAGTCACAAATATGTTTTGAGCAAAAACTCACAGGAACCTATTCTGTATTTCCTCTAGGAGCCATATAATTGCACTCAGCATTCACTAACTCAGTGTTCACAGTGTTTTTAAAACAACAGCCGTAAATAGAGAGAATGTACTGTATGTATTCTTGCTTTGATCTCATTCTCACAATCCTGAATATCAACAAGCTTGCTCTCTTCTGTTGACCAAATCCTTTTTGTTTCAGTGACACATTTGCACTGCTACCACTCAGGCATTACTTATATCAGTGCTTTTCAAATTTTAATGTACCTGCTAATCACCTGCTGGTTATGCTAAAATGCAATCATAATTCAGTAAGACAGGTGTGGTTCAAAATTCTAGATTTGCTTCCTGTTCCTGAACCACACTAAATACCTAGGGCTACATCATACCTGCCTTATTTTGTTCAAAATGCTGGCCTCAATAATTTCACACCAACAGGTCTTTACAGTTAAATCATAAAAATGATCAGTGGCAAAATTGTGTTTTTTCTCAGAGGTACAAAGAAGTCACTAAGAAACTAGTAAAGTGTGATGATTTTTTCCCACAAAAAAACATGAAAAGTCTCAACTACCACAAGCAAGTCAAGAAAGAAAAGAATAAGAACAGATTATATATTTTTATTAATTCAACACAGGTTTTTATTGAGAACATAATACACACTGTCACTGATACAAATATTAAAAAGACATGGACTTTGATTTCACAAAGCTTAAAAATTATGAGGAGAAATGGGACCTACATCACTAAAACAATGAATAGAAAATAAGAAGTAGATTTAGGAAAGTACACTGAAAATGTGGTGGGAGTTTAGACACTGCTTCCACTTATGAATCAGAGAATGCCCATAAAAGAAAGTGACATCTGAAATGAACCAGAGATACATTATGTTTCAATAGGTAATGATTGCTAGTACAGATACATTATGTTTCAATAGGTAATGATTGCTAGTACCTCATGTTATCCAGCATTAAAATAAGTTTTAAAATCTCTAAAGCCAGGTCAGAAAACAAATCCTGTGAAATTACATTTGGCATATATTAACAACTGATCATTAAGCATAAGTAAACAACAAAGACAAAATTTGTGCAAAGGGAATTGAAAGGACTTCTTCACCCTGCTGTGTTTACATATGTCCTGAGTCCCTGGGCTGCTAGAATCTCATTCCAAAGGAAAAAGAGTGTGAGGAAGTTCACGGTGTGTCCTAATAAAAACAGAGATGGAAGTTATATGAGATGGAGGTTATAACTAAAGAGTAAAAGGAAGGGGCACTGGGAAGGGAGGAACTTAGGAGCGAGAGAAAAAAGAGATGGGAAGACAAGTAGGCAGTGGATAAAAGAGCAGAAAAAGTGGATACAAAGAACTCACCAGAATTTCCTAAGCCAGCATGCAAGACCTGTCAGAAGCACTAGAGGCACCATCACTGCCAAGATGATCAAGCCAATGGAGTTGTGATGTTCTTCAGCTTTAGGTAAACACAAGAATGTCATTTCAAATCCACTTCATTTGCTGTGTTTTCCTGGTTTTACTTTTCTCATTTCAGTGTCTGCCTTACCAAGCTTCTTCATAAAAATTTCTGCTCTCTTCCCTCTTCAAAGATGAATTCTATATTTAGCCCTCAACATCCTCCTATATTTGCATGTCTTTCTTTTTCAACTCTTATATTTCTTGAATTCATTATTTTTATTTATTTTGGGTCTGGAGTCTATAAATCTCAAATTTTTCATTTGGCTGCCTTGTTCTACTTGAGTACCATCTATTCAAATTCCTAATGTGGGCCCCAGTTTTTTCTTACCCAAGTAGAGGATGATATCATGGCCTTCTAGACTGCTGTGTTTCACCTGACAATACAGACCAGAGGTCTCAATGGCTTCAAGATCCAAGAAAATCTGAAGATACCATGTCCCATCAGCATTAGGCAAGATGTCACTTTGCTGAGTGACTTGCAGTACCTGCTCACCTCGCATCCACATAGCCCAAATCTGTTTTGGATGGAAGCCAGAGATATGACAAACCAGCATCTGATGGCCAGAACCAAGATTGGGGCCAGTGGATAGCCAGGCCTCTGGCCTTACTGCAGAGGACAGGAAAGATTTTCAAATTAGAACTTTAACACAAGCATGGAGGTTCATATCTTCGTATAAGTTTAGACAAACACATCTTTCTCACTCTGGGAATCCATCACCCATTATCCCTCTTCCTCTTGGCTCCTTTTTATCATAAATTTGAAGGATATAGTGGGAAGGTACAGCTTTTGAATAGAAAATATTTGAATGGACTTTGTGGGACTGACCTTGTCTCTGGAGAGCTGCCTTCCCAGCATCAGGTAGACCCAAGAGGAAACGTGGACAAGTTTCACTGAAGTGCCAGTGTATTAATTTGTTGAAGACATGGAGCTGATTGAATAGTCCACACATCTGCTGGGCTCTAGTCCCACCATTTGGAGATGGCAACCATGAAATGTTCTGGAAGCTCAGGAGGTCAGATCCTTGATAGGCAAACCGCAAAAAGGCTACCTTGTCTTCCCCAGAGTGCAACTCACAGCCTCCTGCCATCTGTACCACAAATGGATCTGGGGAAGAGGGGTTGTGAATTAGAGGTAAAAGGGAGTACAAAAGATGAAACTTGAGTGGAAGCAAAAGAAGAATGTAGAAGAAAGACATTTGGGGGATTTGAGGTACTAGAACAAAGTTTTGTTTGATCAGAGATTCAGAAAAAAGAGAATTAATGGTAGTTGAAGGTTAAGAAAAATGGCATGAAGAAGGGGGAAAATTGTTTGAACAAACTGGCATAAATGATTAAGGCAAAAGAATAAGGAAAATAATTGATTCAAGAAATAAGAGTTGAAAATGAGACACCTGCCTATGTAGGACAGTGTTGAGGGTTCAATGAAGGATTCATCTCTGAAGAGGGATAAGTGAAGAAATAGAAATAGTGTGAGAGAGTAGTGATTATAATAATCAAGGGTGAATAGAATGCAATAGGTTACAATGAATGTATAGACAGAGATTGCTGAAGAAGTATAATGGAAATAAGAAACTGATTGAGATATACACAACCCATGTTATCTAACCTCCCAATTTTGGGAATTAAACTTACATTTCATCTTCCATTGGTTGGCATGGTTGTGAAATGTCTAAAGCAAATAAAAGTGGCCTCTATGAAATAATCTTTCTAATTCCATCATCTCCTGGTTGCTGAAGTTGCTCTTGGACCAAGGCCAGTGGAAAATGATATGGCCAGTCTTGCTCTTCCAGCCATGAGTCTGCATCTCACCCAACCAGCCAGAGCCCCAATTTTCTGTCCAGGAATTGTTGTGAAAAGATGAGACATAGTTGATTTGGAAGGAAATCTGCTCATGGAAGACTGCTGCAATACAACAAATGGAATGAGAAGAAAAAAATAGACATTGGGAAGGAGAGAAAATGGAGAAAAAAGGAGCCCAAGAGAGAAAACTCAGTATCTGGAGGCAATGGAATCCATAGTTACCTTTGTCTGCTCCAGGGCCCCATACTTTATATACAACCTTCAGAACAGCACAGAGATCTGAAGTCAGGAATACTCAGAAGAGAATTACACTGATGGTCTCACTCTTCAGGTATATGCTGAGGAAACCACACCACACACACACACACACACACACACACACACATGCATGTGCACACACACTCCAAGTGTACAATTTCCAGAGTTCTTACCATCTTTATTGTTGCCACCTGGAAGGAGAACTACAAGCAATGGAAGTTGCAGAAACAGCATTTCATTTACAGGTGTTCCTGCTTTCTGTCAGAAATGTTTGTCTTTGATTTGTTTTTTTTAAAAAACCTATCCCACAATACCTTTATTCTCACTTCCTTCTCCTATCAATAGACAAACCTCCCCTTTAGTCACTGTCTGCAACAACAAAAATGAGCTCCTTCCCTAAACCCTGGACTGCTAACTCATACTCTCACTTCCCCTCTAGTTCTGACCCTTTTCTCTGGCTTTTAACATTTCCCCTTGTCACCAGTCTCCATTCTGATCTCTTTTCTGAATTCAGTCTTATGGAATAAGTCTCTGTGACATTGAAAAGTCACTTTACTTCTGGGGACATGTTGTTCTTTATTATACAATAAAAGCATAAAACGAAATGGCCTCTCAATTTTTACCCAGTGTTCTCATGCCTTTGCTTTGTTTCTGTCACTCTGTTCTTCTCTCATTTTTTAGAATATTCTCCAAACATTCTTTCCCCCTGTCTCACCCCACCCCCACCTCAGTCATGTCTCTGACTTCTCATTGGTTGTTTTCTTTGCTTCATCAAATCCCCTCTGATTGTTGTGTATAACAGTATAAACTACCACAAAATCTCCATTATTCTTAGAAAAGAATCAAGAGCCATCACAAAGATCACAGGAACATTGAAATATAAGGAAAAACACCCTCTGTTTGACTTTCATTGATATATTCTCTCACTCAAAAGTCACTAAGCACCTGCCTAGATCCAAGGATCTTGCTACACTCATGAATGTACGGCAGTCAACAGTGTAATCACTTTTTCAAAAAAAAAAACAAAAAAAAAACACATAAACCAAGAACTATAAATCTTAGCATGCTTAGTTTCATTATCATATATCGACTCTAGAGAAAAACAAATTTTCTTGAAACAATATTTTATAAAGTGGTAACTTTTAACTATTATTGCCCACACAGAACCTGGACTTTGGTAGTTGATTTTGGGTGTTAGACCGATATGCCCCTGTTGTACTAGATCCCCCATATCTAACAGAGTGCCTGGCAAGTGACAGGTGATCAATAAATATTATTAGATGATGACATAATTTGACTCAGTCATCCAATTATCTTTTATTTTAATTATGCAGATCTTTAACATAACTGTATTTTAAGATATCAGAAATCATTATTTGTATCCCTACTTGGTGACATGAGAATCTTATACAGTTTTTTAGGACAAAAATATAAGGTAATAAACAAGAAGTTTACATGGAAGGTTGTGCTATAAATCCTCCATTAGTTATAATTTAAAAAATAATAATTTGTGGGAAGTAAGGCAATAAAGTATTCTGGAAGTATTTATCCAATATTTCTTTCTTATTAGCCCTGCTCATATGTTTCATGCTTGTTTTATCATGAGCTGGTTTTTGCTGGACATGCTGACCTTCCTCTTATAAGCTGCTTATAATTATTTGAAAGCTCTTACATCCAGGAAATGCAAAAAATGTACAAACATTTTAAAAAAGGAAAAAACTGTATTAAAAATTGTAATACTCAATATACACAGATAACTAAAGATGAATAAAAGTCACGTTTGACATCTGCAGTTACTGCTCAAAGTGGTTACCACCAGTGTCCTGACAATTCTGATTACAGTGAACTACCGCTTGAGAAATGTTAACCAAAATGTCCATTTGTATCACTGTGCATGCAGTTTCAATTCCTTCCCTAAGTACCGCCGATGTAGCTGATTTTCTATGGTACACCAGACCCTTTAAGGTTCCCATAGGTAGAAGTCAAGGAGTATTAAGTCAGGAAAATATGGGAGAGACACAAAAAATGTTCTTGAATTTCAAATACCACTTCAATGTGGTCTTCTGCTACTTGAATGACAACTGCACATCCACCATTTTCTTTTACTGTCCTGCCTGTCACATGGTGATGCTAGCACTCATTTGATTAATGCCAACTTTTGAGCAAACATCATACTACACATTGCTCCCATAATTCAATTCAACTTTGTAAAGTAATATATAGATAACATCTCTTAAAATGTGTTTAAATTATTTTGGCACCTTTGGTATTTGTGTTTCTTTGTATCATCTAGATAGATATGCTTGGGCTATTTATTTCTTGGTGTACAAGAAAATAGAAATTATGTAAAGCTATCTTAAGGAAAAAACTACTTGGGGGAAAGTTCAGATTATGTTAACCTAAAATTAAACAGCAAAAATGAGAGGCAATAAGTATTTATATGGTATTAAAGAATTGCAATTTGTAGAGCACAGATTCAGGCAGAAACCCAAATAGTATCCTAAATACAGGGTGAGAGCAAGGAGATTACATGAGAAAAGAAAGAGATAATTACATAAATAAAAGAAAGACATTCCTGTTGGTCCTAACAAGCTGACAAGCTGAATTACTTTCCAGCTATTGCAGGGGTTCAGAAAAGTCCTCCTAAAATGTGCCACTTTAGCATTTGAATTATTTTGAGCTGAAAGCAATCAAGACCCTGCAACCTTATGAGAAACTTTTATCTCACCCTTAATAAATTTAAATCAGGAGTCTTGCTCATAATGAGTTGTCAGAAATAACATTTTTTACCTATCTATATGGCAGGACAAACTACTAATTATTGAAGGTCTGTTATCATCCTGCAATGACCCTTTGAAACCTGAAGGTACCTTACCTAATTCTTAGCTCAGAATGCCATACATACCTCATTTTAACTGTGAACAAAAAAATCTGACAAGTTCAGTGACAGAAAATAACATCAGAGGGTGACCTGATCATGAATTCCTAACTAAGCATGTAATGATTGGTAGTCACACTGCAGGCTTCTAACTTCTTTGGTAAAACATTATTTTTGCCTTAAACAAGCCCTATTCATTGTGCATCTGTGTTAACACACCTTTGACTTGTCAGAAGTAATCTCTTTTTCCAGATTCCTCTAAAGCAAAGGAAACTTGTAACCACCCTCAAGGGACCACATAATCTTGTTATTAATATTAATAACTATTCTGCCACATTTTCATATGATCTTCCTTAAGTTCCCTCCTTAGTTCCAAATTTATAAGAATTCCAAAACTCTCATTCTCTGGAGCATTTGAGATCTTGTTGTCCAGCATCTTATCAGTTTGGCTCAAATAAACTTACAGAAATTTTCTACAGGTTTGGGCATTCTTACATCAACATAACTTCTGGTCCTTTAACCTCTTTATATATCTCCTAATTTTAGATATTTTCTCTTGTTAATTTGACTCATGTCGATTTAATTATTAGAACAGTGGAAAGAACCTAGAAGAGTAGAAGAAAGTTTCTTTCTCCCTTACACTATACATTCATGGTTACTAAGTCTGTCTTCAGAAATGAGGTTGTAGATGAAAAAAGGGGTGCTATGGAAAGGAACCTCACAAATGATCTGATACTAAATTCCCAATTGGGTAAGTCATGGTAGATGTCATGTCTCAGGCATAGAATTTCTTTAATAAAATCTTTACTTTTGCTTTAAATAAGACTGTCCTTTCTTTATTTTTCATACATATAGGTTAACACATTTTTAATATACCTGTAACCAACCTCGGGAGAGCACATAATTTGGTTAACTATCCTTTAATCTAATCTTCACCTTGCTTTTTTCCCCAGCTTTTTGTAATCTTCATTACATTCCCTTCTTAATTTCAAATGATAAAGAAGCTGCAAAACTGTCATTCTTTGAACCATTTGAAATCTTGCTCCCTGGTATATGGGCATATGTCATCAGTTGGGCTCAAAGAAACCCTTATGAAAATTATCTGCAAGTTTAAACATTTCTTACAATGACAGAATCCAATAATTAGTCTTTGTGGTCAGAATGTCTGCTTCTCTTTTAGCTTTGCAAATGGCTGTTTGGAAGACAATTTTGATTTGGCCAGTCTAAAAATTTGACCCATTTCAAACGTGCCAAAATTTCAAGGAATAATACATGAAAAGTAGTCTCTTTGGTATGGCTGCTCTGTCTCTATTTTAAAATGATGTCACTATTTTTAATTTTTATTTATTTATTTATTTATTTATTTATTTATTTAATTCATTATTATTGTTAGACTTATTGGGGTGACATCAGTTAGCAAGGATTACATAGGTTTCAGGCATACAATTCTACAGAGCATTGTCAACTTGTTGTATAATAAGTTCACCACCCAGTGTGACTTCTCTTTCCGTCACCTTATATTTAGCTTCCCCTCCCTCCCCTCCCCCATCCCCTTTCTCCCCTCCCTGACCCACTCGTTCCCAAATACACATTGAACTATTGATTGTGTCCATGGGTTGTGTGTTTGTTTGTTCATTTCTTTTCTCTTTGTTGCTTTCAGTTTTCTATTCTGCATATGAGTGAGGTCATACAGTTCTTTGTTTTTTCTGTCTGGCTTATTTCACTAAACATGATGATCTCGAAGGCCATCCATTTTGTTGCAAATGGCAATATTTCACCTTTTCTTATAGCTGAGTAATATTCCATTGTGGATATGTACCACAGCTTCTTTATCTAGTCATCTGTCGCAGGGCACTTGGGTTGTTTCCATGTTTTGGCCACTGTGAACAGCGCTGCGATGAACATTGGGGAACATAAGTCTTTGCGGACAAAGGTTTTCAAGTATTTTGGGTAGATCCCCAGAAGGCAGATTGCTGGGTCAAATGGTAACTCCATTCCCAATATTCTGAGGAAATTCCATACTGTCCTCCACAGTGGTTGTACCAGTTTGCACTCCCACCAGCAGTGTACCAGAGTTCCTTTTTCTCCACATCCTCTCCAGCACTTGTTATTCCTTGTCTTGTTGATAATAGCCATTCTCACAGGTGTGAGGTGGTATCTCATTGTGGTTTTGATTTGCATTTCCCTGATAGCTAATGAGGATGAGCATTTTTTCATATGTCTG
>PVJL010018022.1:0-16962 GCA_004026885.1 Lyroderma lyra
CCCACACGTCCCCCACTCCCAGCCCTACGCCCAGCCAGGGCTGCTCTTCAAGAATCCATCCTCTGTGACAGGATGTGGCACTTGCACACTGAACGTGTACTTTAACAGGAGAAACCTTCTCAAAGAACATGTGGAAAACACAAAGCACAACCAAAAAGAGAGAAGAGACGGCCGTGAAGAACAGCCAGGCAGAGTAACTGGAGAACGCTCCCCGTGCCCCCCTGCCCTCCGCCCCCCAGAACACCCCTGGTCTCGGCCGGAGCTGCTCTCTGCAGACGTCCAGTCTCTGAACCCAGGAGACCGCCTTACTCCTGGCGCAGACCTGCAGAGAAATACACATTTCTAGTCTGCAAAACAAATCATGAATTGGCTCCAAACTGCTGTAACTTAAAAACTTTAATTAAGCCATCAGGTCAATTACAGGGATCTTGGCCCATCCCAGGGGCCGGGCAGTGGGGCTGAACTGTCCTGAGGCTGAACTTGACCTGAAATGGCCACGGCAACACACACTGCTTCTGGCTAAACGGGCGTGCTTTCCTGTGTGACGCCATGCATGCGACACTTGCCTGCAGCGACTTCTGCCAGGACCTGCCCTTTCCTGTGCCCCCCACCCCACACACACCCTACAGCAGGGCTGCTCTACCGGTGGACCACCCAGCCACTTGGGGATGACCGCCTGAGTAATGACATAAATGGCCAGGGCACCATGACACTCGGAGCAGCAGCCCTTGCCCTGAAAAAGCCTGTCCGGGTCTGCCATACGTGGTTCTCCGTGAGAATCAGCAACACAGAGACCCTAGTGATGTGGTGTCAGCAAGGTCCACAGTGAGGCAGGTGCTTGGCCTCAAAGCCAATATGAACCCATGGTCGACCGTGCGTCAGAGCCCCTCCGGCTTTGGTGACACTTAGCAAAGGGTAAAGAGGACACAAAGGCCAGGCCGTGACTCCTGGTCACCAGGGACTTTACCTGGACCCACTGGACATCCACTTGGCCGCTGGCTGCAGGGGTCAAATTCAGGACAACACGTGTGGACAACAGTGGACAGAATGTGATGTGGCCATTATCAAAGTGAGCGGGTGGAAAACACGGGGGCATTTCTCCAGGACAGCAGGTACCCCCTTTCATTGAGCCACGTGAACTATCGAGCTTTACAAACGTGTGCACACACGCAGGTGGGAATGCCCATTTACCACCAAGCAAGGCAAGGTTCAATCTCGCCCTGTCGGTACCCGGACGAGGACGGCCACGCTGGGGCTGGAACCCCTAGCATCTGATTCCAGCCACCCCTCTTCCCAGCACAGGTTCCTCATCCATCCAGTCCCTGGCGATGGGGGTGCCACGTCCTGTTGTGCAGAACAGACGCTTCCCTGCTTTGAAAGCAGCAGCGGCGTGTTTTGGTGAAAACGCCCAGTAATGGCGTTGCGTTCCTGCTGTTGGAGGAGCAGTGGCGGTGGGGCAGCCTGGCCAGCACCCTGCTCTGGCCGTCAGCCGGGTGGCGGAGCCCCGAGTGCCCACGTGTGCTGTCCCCGGGGCAGCTGTGTGAAGGGCTCGAGGCTGCAGGCGGTGATCGCACCTGCCGCGGAGGTGGCACTGAGCATAGGTGAGTCCATGTCACAGCAAAGCCCAGCGGGGCCAGGAGGCCGCCGGGACACAGGAGGGGGCCTGCCTGGGGGGCCAGGCATGCTCCGGGCACCACATGGTTTGGCACAGCGGGGTTTGGGGGTGACAGTAAGATAGGGCCACGGTGTTTCATCGTATCTGCTTTCAGTTACGCCGACTCCGCCCGCAGAATTATTCACAGCATCCAAGTACGAGAGGAGCCAGTTGCCTTCAGTCTCGAGGAACACATCCCACGCCAGCCCAGTTTCCATTTCAAAGGCATGAAAATGCATGTGGCCTCCAGTCACGCGGGTTGCCCAGATGTAGCAAAGTCTGTGAATCACGTAATTGTCAGCACATGGCCCATGTGAGCACTTCAGAACCAGGGGTTCTGCACACAGCCAGGCGGGGCTCCAGGGAGGGGCGCGGGCTTGACACGGGACCCCAATGCGGGGCGAAGTCAGGGATGGGTCTCCGCTGGGACTGCTCCGTGGGCATCCGAAGCAGGAAAACAGGGATCTACGGCGCCCACGCGGTTCCTGTGAGGTCGTCGGAAAGGCGTCTGCACATGCAATTACGGACGTTAACCGACAGGAAAACTGCAGCAGAGCCCAAGGCACAGGGTGAGTGACAAGCCCAGGGAGGTTCCAAGGCAGCTGGGATGGTACCGGACAGGTCCCGGACCGCAGCAGCGGAGAAGCAGACGCTCCGCGCCCCGGACTGAGGTCGGACAGAAAGGCGCCCGACCCAGCAGCTGGGACCCCGCACCAAGTGGCCGTGGCCCTCGGTCACGTGCACGCCTCTCCCTCCGGGCGCCTCACCCCCACGTTGTGCTGACGCTTCGGCGCGTCCCCGGAAACCCGTCCCCGTGAAGCCGGGCCTGCTGGTCCCCACCTGGTCCACGTGCGAAAACGGCCAGCGAAGCGCGTCATTTTGGGGGACGCGGGCGCTTGCCCCGCGCGGCCGCTTGCCCCGCGCGGCCGCACCGCCACTGCCACCGCCACCGCCACCGCCACGCCCTGTCCCGCTGACTCCCAGGTCGGCGCAGGCGCACTTCCCGCCAACCGGACCCCTCCTCCAGGAGACGTCACTTCCGGCTCCCAGGGCGCACCGTGCGCTTGAACTTGGACGACACCCAGTGAGAGGACGTGACTCGCCCCCCAGCCAGGAGCGAAGACCTGTGAGCGCAGAGCAGTGAGTTCACGTTCATCTTGGAGCCTGCGCTTGTAATTAATGGAGGATCCTCTGAAAGAAAAATAGAGAAAACAGGGCCACTGTTAAAAGAAAGAATACAAAAAGAAAGGCAGACACTTAAGTAACAGATCAGATACACAGAAAACAAATAGCCAGATGGTAGACGTAAACCCAGCCGTATCAGTAACTAAACTCTATGTAAATAAACGAAGCAGTACAATTATTATGTAAAACAGACTGTCAAAGAGGATAAAAAACAAAAACAAGCCTCAACTGTACTTTTTTTTTTTTTTTTTTTAAAGAGACACATTTCAAATATAAAATCACAGACAGGGTCAAAGTGCCAAGATGGAAAAAATATATTTTACAAATGCTAATCATCAAGACGGTGTCGAAGGAGTATTAAAAGCCCACAGGATAGACGACGACAAAAACAAGTCTTACTATGGCTGTAAAGGATGTTTCATAACAGGGAGTCCGTTTGTTAAGAAAACACGATAATCATAAGCATGTGTGTGCCTCAGACGAAGTTAGAAAATGTGAGAAGCTGGCCTGATTGAGTTAAGAAGATAAATACACAAATCACTGTTTGAATAGAAGATTCTGTCACTCATAGCTCAGGAATTGAGAGAACAATTACACAGAAGAATCACTAGGGATACAAAAAACTTGAACAATACACTCAACCAGTTTGGCATAATTAACGTTTATTACAATAAAAAATGCAGAAAACACATTTTTCCAATTGTGTGTGAAACAGTCACTAAGATGCACCACAAGCTGTGCTACTAAATGTCTCAATGTCAAGAGATTAAAGTCATACACTGTGTATTCTTTAGTAAGTGAAATTAAATTTAAAATCATTAATCACAAGTTACTAGACATATGAAAATCAAATTCTGCATTTCTAAACAACCCGTGGATCAAAAGAGAACACAAGGGCAATTAGAAAGCATCTCTGACTTTAAAATAATGAAAACACGACATATCAAAATGTGGGATTCTGAGGGAAATAGGTAGCTTTGCAGGTTCCATAAGGTTTTTTTTAAAGACCTTGAGTTAATCAAAACACACTTGAAAGACACAACAGGAAAAACAGAAAGTATGAAAATACTCTTACACATGCATTTGATTTAAAAAACTTCAGGGAGTTCCCTGGTGGTGCAGTGGCTTAAGGCTTCGGCGCTGGCACTGTCAACGCTGCGGCCCGGGTTCAATTCCCAGCCAGGGAACTACCCACCCCCCAAAGATAAATAAATAAATAAATAAAAATAAAAAATAAAAAACTTCAGGCTGTATACATCGTCACACCTTGATGATAAAGACACAAGTTAACTAAAAGGGGGCGGAAGAATTGAACGAACAGGAAGATACAAATGACCAATCACCACATGTGAAAGGCTCGGCCTTCTGAGTCATTGGGAAACACAAACCACAGTCCGGGAGGGAATATTCCGTGTAACTGCCCCAGCACCTCATCCATAATGTGCAAATCGTCCTTACAGATCAATCAATGACCCAATAGAATACTTGGAGAGAAGCACATAACTTGTAAGTACATAAAAACTTGTACATCTTTGGTCACTGAGCAAATGCAAATTCAAATTCTAACGAGAGTGCAGGGCACCGCGCGATAATTCTGTTCCATCCTGTGTGCACAGGTATATTCTTTAACCATTGCAGAGTTAAACGTGTTTGGAACTATGATGAGTTGTGAGCGTTTGATGAGTTGTCAGTAGGGCAACTGAGCTGGAACTGAAAATTCCATTTCTCCCCAATTTGAATTATAAACATTCTGAGGGGGAAACAATGGCACAGGAAATTTGACAGAAAAATAGCAGCCTTACTTGGGAGGTTTGAAGGAAGTAAACCGGGCGAAGAACACATTTAGAAATCAGAATTTAAAGTCAGTGGAGAATTGAGTGCAATAATGGATTATGTACACATATTTAGATTTTAATGTGTTGATGAATATCCATTCATCATCAATTTCTAACAAAACAGACTATTTTTCATATTGTCTGTTTGCACCACTGCCAAAAATATAACTTGGCCTATGAATCGATCTTTCTATTTTGGTTTAAGAACTTGTTTTCTAGAAAGCAATCCATATAATAAAATGAATGTGGGGAAAGCTTTTCAAGCGAAAATGAGACTGTAATTTTATGTGGCTGTACCTTTTTATTTCAAAGGGCAGTTTTTATGCACTGGTTAGTTTATACCGTTTCGGGGGCATCCCAAACCCTACCTGTGTGGTACAATAAGATGTCTAGAAAGAGGACGACCCAGTGACGCTTGGGCACGGAAAGCCCCGTGCTCCTCAGATTTACAGGTTTCAGGTTCAGTTGTGAAGGGTGTTTCATTTTCAGCCACCACCTGTGTAAACAACGCATGACCTTCAACCCTGCGAATACGGAGCGACTGGCGAGGCTGACCACTTGGGAGGAAGGAACCGAACACACGGGTCACGAGGAGGTGGCGTTGCCTGTTACGTCCCTGTCCCTGAGGACGTGTGTGGAAGAAGACAGACAACGAAAACGTTTTCCCTGAAGCCGCAGAAAACCTGGAACCAGCATCTCTTTCGTGGGAAGTTGAATAGAAACGGGATTTATAGGGGGACGTGCAGAGTGGTACCAGCGCGCCGCCCTGCGCCGCGTGGGCCTGGAAACGTGCCCCACGAACCCTGTCGGCGGGAGGACCGTGCCAATACGGTCCACTTCCCCAGGTCAGCAGCTGTTTTCGGTGTCAGCGAAGTGGGATTTGTCAGGTCCACATTGTGAAGTTCTTCAGGAGAGCACCTTCTCACCCAGAGAGCACGCACCACGGTGCCACGGCTGCTGACTGGTGGCCGTGTCACCTGTCACGTTACCTGTCGGCGACGACGTCCTGCTCACGCGGGAGCCTGCTCCTTTTGCACCGATCACAGGGCAAGTCCAGCGAGTCGGCTGGTTTGTTCTTAAACAAAACTCTCAGCGTTTACTGTGGAAGGGGACCAGGCGAAGCTCCGAGTGGGCCCACAGTAGCTCCAGCTCCTGCGATCAGCGAAGCCTCTCGTTTCCGACCCAGAGCCCAGAGGACGAGCCCCCGACATCGTCCAGGCACAGTCCGAGAAGGAGGGAGCATGGCAGCCGGAGCGGCCGGCCTAGCGGGGACGCGTTGTGCGGTCCGCGCGGTTCCTGGCGATCCGGCCTCCTGTGCCCGCGCTCAGGACCCCCGCCCGGCACACGGGGACACGAGCCAAAGCCGTGGTGGGGGGCGCGTTTGACACCCACCCCGGAGGACCTGTGCGGCGATTTCTTTCTCAACCACCTACACGTTCTCGTGTCTTGGCTGTTGTGAAAACCAGCTTTTACACACGTGTGTGCGCTAGGGGGACGGAGCTTGGGAGAATCCGTCAGAAAGAGAGGGACCCAGGCGTGTCCTGAGTCCCCAGACCCGGGAAGGGGCTAAATGCTGCTGCTAGGTCACACAGCTGACCGGCCGTGGTCACCGATGGCGGTGGGGAGTCGGCGACCACCCCTCCTCCACCGGTCACTTCTGGTTCCCGAGGTCACGCGTGGTTGTGTGAGCCTGAGGATTGCCGGAAGGAGCAATTATAAAGGAAACCGGAGAACTCCATGAGCTTCCACGAGAAAATAGCGGATGCGAATTGTTTCTCAAAAAATGACTCAGTTTGATCGAAACGCCTTCAAGTCTTGGAACGTCCAGCAATGAGCATTTTACTTACCCTGTTCTGTTCTTCGGTCGTTATTGGAACAAGAAGCAGGATTATAAATACACAGGTAAAACGCTGCCTGCCGGCCAGCCTGGCCACACAGGGGTACGTGGACGTGCTGCGGTCCCCACGCCGGGCCCAGGTACCGGGGGACGCGCACACACCAGAACACGCTGGCCTTCCGCAGCAGGATGAAAACCACCTGGTCACTCTCTTCAACTTGTCACTAAATCAAGGCGTGACTTCAAACCCGAAAAGGAGACTGAAACGACGGCTCCGTCGAAGCACATAAATGTATGAATGAGGCCGTGTATGTGCGGAGCTGCCCAGGTCCTGTCCCCACGGTTGTCAGACTGCGTCCGTGATAGCTAAAGCAGGTGGCGTCTCCTTTGGAGCCAACGAGAGGGACGCATGCTCGCCGAGGCCCGCAGAAGGCCGTGTCCCTCGGAGTCGGACTGTTAACATTTGTCTCCTGTCAGAAGACCAGCCGGGACGGTGGGATTTCAGCCAGGGCCTCCGGGACGGGCTCATCATTCATTTCTCTCGTGTCTCTGGGTTCAGTCTGGTATCAGCTTAAATCATCGGGAAGAGACTGACTGTGACAGCATTCATGTGGCGCCGGGCAGGAGCGCTTGCCCCAAATTGCAATTCAACATGTGCTCCTGGAGGAGCGCGTCGGGCTACGGAATGGCTTTCCGAAGGACGTCTGTACCTCTGCTGAGCCTCCTGTGTCCTGTGTGTGACAGCCACACGCGCTCGTCCTGGAGCTCAGAGCCGGCAGAACTTGAAGAGGAATTTCTCTCTGCCAAATGTGAGCGTGCTTCCTCCAGCCTGTGTGTCTCTCCCTGTCTCTGTCTCTCTCCGGGTCTCTGTCTCCACCTCCCCCACTCCCTCGCTCCCTCCCTGCATGCATCTGCTCATCTAACCCACGTTCATGGGGCACTGGCCCCGCAGGCTCCGCTGCTCCCTGAGGACGGCCGGCCGCCAGTAGGAGACACCCGGGAGGCGCTCGGTGCCCGTTGTGGGAGGAGACTTGTCAGAGAACTGCCTCTGAGCCCTTTACTGAACGGCTCTGGGGCTCTAGGCGAGGAAACATTTTGTTTGTTTGTTTGTTTTAATGAGAAGACACAAGAAATAGCGATTTGGCCAGATGGCAGAGGGGTAGGGCTGAGCACACAGCAAGGCCAGGGGATGCCCCGCCGTGGGGCCGAGGCCCTGGGAGGTGGCTGAGCACGTGCTCGGAAGTCACAACTGCCCCGGGGCAAGTGAGGTGGCACCAGATGGGCTCACAGGGAGAGGTGACCTCACTGAAAGACAGCGGTGGCACTGACAGGACAAAGGAGAAAGGCCGGTGGCAGAAGACTATTTAGCTGGGTATGAGAATGATCCAAAGGGAAATAAAGGCCCGAAACGCAGACCGAGGCTGGAAGACACCTGAGCTCCTTCACACCAGCTCTGCCACCTGGGCGTCCTGAACAACGTCCATGCCCATCTTCACGTCCCTTTCCGCTTGTCTCTCTTACTTTAACTGTGAGTTATATACATGTGCGCACAGATAGTCATGTTATACACACAGTTTACATATAAACCACCTGTAACACGTTATTGGAAATAGGCGTGATGCAATTAGTGACTGTTTACATGAAAACATTTTCCCTTCCCCGTAGTATGACGGTAGTTTTCTAGAACAAGCTATTAGAAGGGCATGAGGAACGTAATGGGACTAAAATCAGATGAGAATCGATTCTGGCGTCTCTTCAAGTGAGTGTCCCACATGCAATCAAAGAGAATGAAATTAGCGCTGCTTCCACAAGGGCCATTTCGGAGGCCACGATGCCGAATCCCCATCTGCATTACTTCTGAGGCTCTAGAATTGCACCGTGACGTCTCCGCCGTCCGTCCGTCAGGTTGAGCCCGACCGTGACCGGCTGTGAGAACATGCCCACCTGTTGGGGTGGAAGCAGATAAGGCCGAGAACTTGCATTCCAGCAGCAGGGTAGCAGGACCCTCTCCTTACTAAGTCACCTTCTTTCCTGCGCCTTCCTGAGACCACGGAGGGAAGGGAAGGACAGGTGGCGGCCCCGGGGCGGTGTGCGGGAGCTGGTGTGTCACCGCGGTGTGGCCGCACTCAGGGCCGCACGCCCGTGTCCCTCCACCCACCTCCGAGGCCGGTCCCAGCGCAGACATCACACCCTTCACGTTCCTCTCTCCAAAGAGCCATTTCTGCTTTTAAAAATAGGAACAAGGCGGGCGTTCGTTTCCAGAAAATGCTTTTTTGGACATCTTCCCAGCACAGAGCTTTTTCCCTCTCTCACTCTCCGGAGCCTCCCCAGCCGGGTCCGGCTTCCAGGAAGCTTTGACCCTGTGCATCCTGAGAGCCCGTGGGCGTAAATGGTGCGCTAGGAAACACGCGTGGACGCCCGCTGCCTGGAACCCCCGCCCGTGGGCAGGGAGCGCGAGCCCCTCCCCGGCTGGGCTCCCGTCGGCCAGACGCGCGGGGTAGGCTGCAAGGGCCTGCGACAGGGATGACAGCCTTCTCCCCGCCCTGCTTTCCTGAGATAATTGATCGACACACACAGTGCAGTGCAAGACGGAGGTGCGCGGCACAACGGTTTGACGGCAGATATTGTGAAATGACCCCCAACAACTCAGTGAGCACCCCCCGCCCCGTGTCACGTGGATCCAATAAAAAGACAAATAAAAGGAAACGACGTCCCTCGGGATGCGAACGCTGAGGAACTCCGTGCCGGGTCCCTGGACACGTCCACGCCAGTTGGTGCTTTTCCTGCCGGTGTGGCCACGGGGGAGGAGAGGCTGGTGGCAGCGGTCCCTGAGAACCGGGGGCAGCGGGGAGATGGACCTGAGCCCAGAAGAGGGCGTGAGGGACAGGGCAGGAGAGGAGGCGGCAGCGGCGGTGACAGGGCCTCAGGGGTGGGTCACAGGAGTGACCCAGTCAAAGGCCTGTGCTGGGGCGCCGGCCACGCCCGGGTCCCCCGAAAGGACCGCCTCGGGGTCTCTCCCAGCAGGGGCGGGGCGGAGAGACGGAACGAGGTCGGGTGGGAAGGGACAAGGCCAAGTGCCCACAATGCAGAAGTGTCCCCGGGCGGGCGCGGCAGGTGGGCATGCGCGGCGTAAGCCTGTCGTTCACGCCCTCCGCCTCCTTGGCACTGGTGACCCTGATGGCGTCCGGTCCTGAGTCCCCTCTGCGCACAGTCCTGCCAGGTGACGGCATCACCTCTAAAGTGTAACTGAAACTGTGGGTTCGTGACCCCCAAACTTCCGTCTTGACTCCAGAGCTCCAATCTGTATACCCGACTGCCCCCCAGTCACTCGGCAGACGGCTCGCAAACGTGTGGGCATGTCCCGGGGGGCCGTGGGCTGCGCGCCCCCCCAGTCCTGCAGCGCGCCCCCCGCCC
Organism: Lyroderma lyra; assembly: GCA_004026885.1. Taxonomy (NCBI): domain Eukaryota; kingdom Metazoa; phylum Chordata; class Mammalia; order Chiroptera; family Megadermatidae; genus Lyroderma; species Lyroderma lyra. The sequence continues at coordinate 9,926 of PVJL010018022.1, forward strand.
CCCGCCCCGCCGGAGCCGAGGGTGAGGCCGGCCTCCTGCGGGGGACAGGGTGCCCTGCACGCTGTGACCTGCTCCGTCCCCCCGGCCCAGCGTGGTCCCTGTCCCCGGGAGGGAGGTGGGGACCCCCGCCCAGCCTGCCCGGTGCTGCGGGGAGCGGGGAGAACCCGGGATCGGAGGCCGGGCCTGAGGCTGGGGGCACAGTCCCTCGCCTCGCGGGGCGCAGCCCGGGGAAGCGCTGTGGGGGTGTCACTGTGGCGGCAGGGGGCCGCGGGCGCCGGTGGGGGATTTGCCGGGACGCGCCCACGCAGGGCGGAGCGCAGAGGTCAGCCGGCGGGGGGTGGGGTGGAGGGGGTGGCCGGGGCTGCGGGGGGTGGGGTGTCCACGCGGGTCACTGCCCCTGCTTGGCGGCGGGATGTGCCGGGCGGTGACGGGAGTGACGGCCCCGGCCTTCGTGGTCCCAACCCCGCCCACAATGTCAACGCCCTCGGGGAGCACGCGGGATTGTGACTCGAGGCGGGGCCCCGCGGGATGTGCGTGTGCGCGGCCGGGTCTGCTCCGGGGGTCTCGGGCTTCGGGGACGCGCCACCTCAGCCCAAGTGACAGGTCCGCGGGGGTGCCCTGTGGACGCAAGGCGAGCTCGCCGGCCGTGAAACACGAGCAGACGGAAGCACGCGTGGACGGGCACGCAGTAGCCGGCCAGCGGGGAGCCGGCTCTCACGGTGACGCGCAGCGTCAGAGGCCCAAACTGGGGAGCGCCCTGAAACCGGCTTGATTTAAAAATGGCGCAGCGGCTCACCAGCAGCACCCCAGTAACTTTCACAATTAGAAAACGAAGAAACAACGTAGAGCTGGGAAAGCCGAGATCTGTGCTCAGCACACGCCATTGCCACGTCTCAGTCACACTGCGCATGGTCCCGGGGGGCCCTTTCTGGGGCTCCTCCAGGAGCTTCTGGGTGGACCCCCGGACAGTCACTCGTGGGCAGGGGGAAGGAAAGGGGGGACGGATTCAAAATAAAGTTTGGGCAGGAGAAGCGTGGCCATTAAAAATCACAATTCCCTTCCCACCTGGCCATCGTTTCAGCTTTTTGGGGGGCAGACGCCACGGACACGTCTGTTCCGCTCTCAGGAAGTGCCCTCCTCCCTCCTTCATCGCCGTCCGTAACCGTCAACTTTTAAAGCAGAAAGTGCCGGACGAGTCAGCAGGTGAACCGGCTGCGAAGGGCAGACCGGCCCGGCGCCTGGGCCGCGTGCGGGTGTCTGCGGCTGCTCACGTGGGGCGCCACGCCTGGGCCCCTCCTTCGCTCCCCTCTGCAGCACCGGGGACCCTTCCCCCCGGCCGTGCACACTGCAATCTACTCCGGAAAACACTCATTGGACCTGGCTCAGTAATGCTACGCAAATCGTTCCCGGGTTGTTTCTGTTGTTTTAATGCGACTGTAATGACCACCTTTCAGGTGGCAGCTTGGGGCTCCTGCGTGGGGGGCAGTGGCAGAACCAACTGGCCAAAGAATGAAGGTGCTGGGGCCCAAAGGCCCCCGTTTTCCTGGGGCCCCACCGAGTGAGGCCTTTGTTTTGTTGGAAGGAAGCAGAGCACAGCACCGACCAGACCTGACGGTGCTGGACACTGAGAGGGACAGTGGCGTCCAGGGAAAGCAGGGCCAGCCCCGCCACCCCGTGGACGCATCCACAGACGCGTTCGTTCACGCGTGCCGCTGCCGGGGCTGTCTGTCCACGTGCCACCGAGGCTGGCCACGGCCCTGCTTTGGGCCCTGCTTTGGGCCGTGGCGAATGGGCGCTCTGCCTGGGAAGCGTCATTTCCGTGTCGCCCGAAAACCGTAAACTCCCTCAGGAACCCTTAAGAGCGTCGTTTTCCTCTGTGACGTCACGCTCCTGTCCCCGCAACCGGGGCTGCGTCCATGTCGGCAGCTACACCGAGTTCAGGCAGCAGCTGAAGTCCATCGATTCCATGACGGAAAGACGTTCGGTCACCTGCAACCCACGTGACGTGGAAAGGGCCCCCTCGGCCGCACGCTGCGCCCTCTCCCAGCAGCAGCCGCGAGACCACCACCCGCGCGAAACACCGTGCACGGAACCAACGTCGTCAGGCAGCGCCAAGGCCGGCGGTCTGGGCCTGGGCCGGTCCGTGGGCTCGGACGGAAGGCGGCCACCTGGCACATTGAGCCCCCAGTTCCCTTCCTCCGCCCCGGAGCCCTGCACTCGGGCCTTTCCGGGCCTGTGAACCTGTCAGGGGCGTGGCTGTGCAGGGGACGGGGTCAGGTGGCACCAGGCACAGGGAGTCACGGGTGTCAGGCTCAGGAAGGCAGGGAGGAGACGGCCCCTCAGACTGCACACAGGTGTGGTCTCTAGAGTCCTGGGCTTGATCGGGAGGGACACGCGGACACCTGTGCACCTCAGGACAGTTCACCTTTAAGGCCACTCACTGCGGTGTCCATGCTGCTATTCTACACAGGGAGAAACTGCCACTCCGGGAATTTGAAGAACTTTCCCCAGTCGTGTTGACCACGTACAAGGACAGTCCACGCTTTGTCGGCGGTGCAGCGGGAACCGGGCCTCTGTCAGGGAACCGTCACCGAGTGGCCACAGTGCACAAGGGCCCCCCGAGGGTCCCAGGTTGTGGAGCCCGGTGGACGGCCGAGAGGGACCTGCGGAGCGGCACCCTCGCTGCCGGGTGCCTTTCGCTCGGTGACATTCGTGCTGCTGCCGAACGGATGTGTGTGGGCGCGCAGAGGAACAGGGGTCTGGGCCCAGCGGCAGAGAATGAGACCGAGGCCAAGTGCGTGTGCTGCCTGGACGAGTGGCGGACCCGGTTCTCCGGGCGTGGTGGCCCTCCCCAGGCACTCGGCGGCCTGTGCACGGTCTCTCAGAGCAGTTCCTGCTCCGTGGATGTCTGGAGAATGAGGCTGGGAAGCGTGGCCACTTCGGGGTCCCATTGCTTTTGTTCAAATTCCAACACCCTCCTGCGACCCTTCCCCACCCCAACATCAGGGTCCCCACAACCTGCAGGGTAGACGCACCGCTGGGGAGGAAGGCGGGGCTCAGGGCGCCGGGGCACGCTGGAGCAGGGAGAGGTTTCACAGGAGGAAACTTCTGACTCGAGTACGAGGGACGTGTCTGACCATTACAGCCTGCAGAGCCAGCGAGGACCCCTGCCCGTAGGAGAGAGAGGGGCAGGTTTGGGTACCCCCCGCCCACACACACCTGAGAGAAAATGGGAAGAAACACTGAGGTGTGCAGGGCACAGCGTGGGTTAAGGCCAGGTGGAGGTGTGGTCAAAACAAGTTGCTGTGAGTGGCGGAACCCTGGTGTCGCCGAGAACTGTTCAAACAAAAGAACTGAAATGTGGGGCGCTCAGTGTTCCAAGGTAGACCTCGGATCCACGGGGCGAGGTGTTGATGGGGAAAGTCCGTGTGGACAAGAGTTTGCTAAGAAGCAAGCCACAAGGCCTACTCAAGGGAGTGTCCCTTCCCCGAGCGTCCCCCTCTGTCCCCACGGCCCACATCCATTACAACTCTGCTGTCCAGCGCTCTAGGTCATCAAGGTCATCGTCTGTGTGTGCACACACAGTTGTGTGTGCGTGGGGGCGTGTGTGCACATGCACGCGGACCTGCGATGCACAGATCTCACTTGCAACGTTTTACGGAAACGGCGGCTTACTGAAGATACTTTTGTGTACTTTTTCCCAGTCAGTAACGATCTTGGAGATCATTTTCAATCACTTGATGTACATCTTTTCCTCTTTTTCTCACATCTGCCTAGTATTCCATGCTCTAGACAGAATTTCTTTGACCGCTCTCCCATGTAGGGACATTTGTGTTATTTTTCAATATTCTGCAATTTCGGTGCTTTTGCATTTTATATGGTTGGAGAAGGACCTTCAGGGAGAAGCCCCAGATGAGGGGTGGATGGCTGAATGAGACAGCCATCGCCTCCTGCGACCTCAAAGGGGCTGTAACAGTTGTCATTGAATCCGGCAATGTGGTCTCACGTTCCTGTGGCCTCGGGAGCTCTGTTACTGCGCCAGAACAGAATGGGCAGCGAACGCCTGGCACCAGGAGGGGGGCTCGGAGCAGGCACCAGCTCCCAGCACGCTGACCGCGGACTTCCCGCCTCCAGGACGGGGAGGAGTAAGTTTCTGTTGTTTAAAAGTCACCCGGTCTGTGGTATTCAGGCATGGCACCCCAAACTGGTTAGCACACGTCATTCCATTCTCCGTTTCTCCACAATTAGATCTGCGTGTATAGAAGCAGACGACAAAGTGTTATCTGTGATTTTCTCAAGGATGTGGGATTACTGTTGGATTTTGTTCCATTTGCTTTCTGTAATTTTAAGGTGGATATATGCATTTTTCAATGAAAATACAAATCAAAAAGCATATTAAAACTTTCCAAAGTCCCTAGTTCTGAACAAAAAGTGAAAGCGAGCTACCTTAAAGCCTCCCAGCTCACCCTATGAAGGCAATTTCCGTCCTGTCATCTACTTGACGACGTACAGATACGTACACACGAACAGAGTCGAAAACCCACATGATGGTGATGTAGAAGGGTCCTGGGCAAGTGTCTCACACGACCTTCACCTGGGAAGTGTGTCCCAGGGAACCCGAGTGCTGGATCGCCGCCCGGCAACGACCCTCGTTCACATGTACCATCTAAGGAGTCCGTTTGAAAAGCGCGTCACGACACGGTACACCAAGGAACGCGCATGCTTAGAGCAAGAGTCCGGCCACTCGGCCGCCCCGAGGAGGAGAGGTCTGCAGAGCTGCACAAGTCAGTGCTATCTTCTCAGCTAATGAAAGAAAGGATTTTGAGTAATTTTCTCTCAATGACGTGCAACAAAGCGGATCGGCTTGTTTTAATTTTAGTTTCTTCGCCACCCTGTGTGCATGCGTGTGTGTGCGCGCATGTGTGTGTGCGTGCATCTGTGTGCATATGTGTCTGTGTGTGTCTGTGTGTGCATGTGTGTCTGTGTGTGCATGTTTGTGCATGTGCGCGCGTATGTGTGTGCGTGCATGTGTGTCTCTGTGTGCATCTGTGTGCATGTGTGTGTGTCTGTGTGTGCACATGTGTATGCGTGTGTGTCTGTGTGTGCGTGTTTGTGCATGTGCGCGTGTGTCTGTGTGTGTGCGCATGTGTCTGTGTGTGCGTCTGTGTGCATGTGTGTGTCTGTGTGCATGTGTGTGTGTGTGCGTTTGTGCACGCGCACATCTGTGTGTGTGTGTGTGTGTGTGTGTGTGTGTGATTGGCAGCATCCCTGGTGGGAGCTTGGGTGATGATTGGAGCACCTGCATGTACTCTGGCTCTGTTTCCGTCTCTGAATGAGACAGGAGCGTATTTGTTTCTTCCGGATTCCCACTCCGGGTGCGTTGACCTTGAGCTTGAACTGAACTGTTCTTTGCGTACCTGGCCGTCATTCACGGGCCCCAGAATCCGGCACGACTGCAGGGTCACGCGTAAGCCCACCTCTTCCAACATTCGCTCTGGTTCAGTTCCCGTGGAGCGTTAGCCCCAGGCCTGGCTGTGCCACATCCTGGCAGGCGCAGCGGAGCCAGCCAGCCCGTCAGGTTAGGGGACGCTGTTGAAATACCAGCAAGACGTCTCCTGATTACCCAACACCCTCGCAGTTTCTGTGAGAGGAAAGCCCGCTTAAGCCTGTGTGCACTCTATTCAAAGAAACACATTGTGCAGCTCTAAGAAGTCGTTTTTTCCTAGCAGCTGGTGTATGGCAGAGGTGTCCATGAACTTGAGGGACGGGATGTCAATTTGATTCCTCTTTGGAAAGTACGGCCATGTGGCGGGGAGATAAGGTGACACAGAGTGACATGGTCTTGGCTCCCTTTCCCACTTCCGCCGTCAGATACCCCGTGGCCTCAGGCACGTAAGTGACCCTCTCCGAACTCCACCTGCCAGACACCTGCCCTTCCCTCCCTGGGCACAGGGAGCGCTGGGGAAGCCTGTGGGACATACAGCAGGAGCACCACCTCCCCCCGCCTCCCAGGACCCCCAGCCAGCACGGGCTACTGGGGACCATGGGGACCTCCGTCCTGAGGTCCAGCAGCCGTCCCCTTCCCAGCAGTCCAGGGTTGCCACCTCTGCCTCATGAAGGCTGGGTCCCCCGTATTTTGGGAGCTCAGGCCGCCTGGAGAGAAGCGCCTGTCATCCTCTGGCTCTGAGAGGACTTCCCTGAGAAGGAACAAAGAGCATCTCAGTGGGTCCTCTGCCCTGGACGTGGCTGGGACTGGCGGGGTGGGGGTGGGGGGTGGGCTTGCCACTGCCACCGCCTCAGGTCCCTGCGGAGGTCACCACCCAGCAAGCGTGAACCCAGGGACCCGCTGAGGCCCGCTTCCTCCAGTCCCTGTTAGTGGGCTCACCGATGACTCACCTGATGACAGAGCACCCGCCGTTCCTCCCCCAGCTCTGCACGGCCGTCCCTGTCACCTGCGGCTATAACCCAACCTCGGTCCACACCTGACTAACTGCTCTGACCGGTCCCGTGGGGTCAGGGCACTGAAATTTCCAGAGGAAGCTAAGTCTTCTCCAGGACACACAGAATGAATAAAAACGAAGACACCGAAAGCAGCTGAACTCGCACACGCAGACAGCACACCGCGGTCACCAGGGGCTGGGGGTGGGGACGTGGGGCGAAGCTAGTCAGGGGACACAAGCTCACGTGTAGGATGAACAACCCCCGGGGGGTGCTGTGAGCGCGGTGACCACAGCTGCAGAACCAGACTGCGTTCTAGAAAGTGCACTCGGCACTCCCCACCTTAACGAAGACGAAGATCTTAACCGTTCGCACCACCAGCACAACAGGGTAGCACCGCGAGGTGGCGGAGGGATGAACTAACCTTCGCGCGTGCTCAGCTCGCAGCATGTGCCCGTACCCGTGCGCACGCCGTGCACCCTGACCTGCGCCGTGCTATTATTACACGTGTCAATCGCACGTCAACAAAGCTGGACAGGAAGTTCCGATCTTAGACGCACGATGCACTGGAAGGTACCTATGCCTGCACCTGCGGGCGG
>PVJL010018023.1:0-16856 GCA_004026885.1 Lyroderma lyra
GTAGTAGTGTCAACCAAAATTATTTTAATGGCAACTACTTCCAGGGTTTACAGCAGAAAAAATATTGCCATCTGCCTCTCATTATAGCTCTTACTATGTTTAAGGTAGTTTATATGGTAGCGTTATTGAAAGGGGGTGAGAATCCAGAAGAAAAATTGTAAGACTTTATGTAAACAGAGGTACAAGAATATCTAAGGGGATACAGCCCAAAGTCTATAGAGCAACATAGATATTATTATATCCTGAATTAAAGTGGAACAAATTAGAGAACTTTATGAGACATATGTGTGAAACAATTTATTTAGAAATATTTATTTACATAATCTAATCATATAAAAGTATAAGAATTACTAAGAAAGCACCGTATTGGCTCTTCAAATATATACCTAAGGAAGTTAGGATATTGTGAGTTTAAACATTTATTAGACTATTAAAGACCTTTGAACATAACTAATTCTGTTGCATGTATAATCCTGCTTACCATAGGAAAATAGAATGGTATCAAGAAAGATATATGCACTCTCTTAATCTGACTGAGAGATTCAGGTAAAATTTGTGCAGAAACTTGAAGAAAAGAAGCAGTTTCTTAGGTTAGGTGGTGGGAAGAAGGCAGTGAATTAGACAAATTGACATGTGCAACGGTACATCGGTATGAAACAGCAACATGTCTTTAAAAATTTTAGAGTATTATTTCATTGCATTTAATTTAACTTCAACATATCTTTTTCAGCCAGTTATCCTACTATACATTGAAAACAATTTTAGGCAAGATATCCAAGATGGCAGACTATGTAAACACTGTGCCTGCTTCCTTCCATGAACACATTAAAATTACAACTAAATTATAGAAGTCAACCTGAAGAACCGTCTGAAGTCTAGCCAAACAGAAATTTTATACCTAAGAATATAAAGAAGAAGCCACATTGAGACTGGAGAGGGTGGAGATGCAAAAATAAACTGGCCCCAAACCTCCTTGTGGCAGTTAAGCTTCAGGAGAGGTATTTCGGCTGTGAAGTTTTCCCCCCAGAGAAGTGAGGGACCCCATTCCCACACTGAGCTAGAGAGCTCAGAATACTGATACCAGGAAGATGAGATCCCACAACATCTGGCCACGAAAGTGCTGGGGATTCTGACCATACAAGTGACATGGAAGGCGGCAGGAAACCCAGACATCCTTTTAAAGTGCCCACACACAGATTCACTGACTTGCAGACATTCACCCGGGGCTCCAGTGAAGTAACTGTGACTTGGAGAGTGTCAAGCATATGGGAGGCAGACTGAGGAGTGTGACTTTAGAGCTATGGTTAGAAGACAGATGCAACATTTTTTCTGTGAGGTCCTCCTCCTGGCAGTTGGAAGGCAAATGTCATCTATCCTATGCTGAGCCTCTTCCCCACATGGCCAAATCTGAATCAGAGTTGATTGGGAGAGCTCCGTTGCTCCACCGTGGTGACTCACTGACACCCAATTTCCCCAGTGCTGGAGGCATTTTCTTGGGGAGCAGTGAGCCCTGCTCACTTTGCACCCTTTCTTGGGAAATTACTGGTGTTCATGGAACCCAGGTAGGTAAAGTCGGGCCTTGGTGTAGTCTGAGACTTTTGCTGAATAGCTCCAGGTTTAACACGAGCACCAAACCAGAATCTACATTAACCTGGTGACTATAACTCTTCTTACTTTAGTGACTTCCTGAGACCCGACCTCACCTAACTTGCTTGCCACACAAGGCTTTATCAATGGCTGAACCTTGAGAAAGCTGACCAGTCACTGCAGACTTCAGGGTGTACTGGCTCTGTGCTATGCTATCCCAGGCTTGGTACTGGTGGCAGCCCTCTTCAGTTTGCAGTGTGGCCTCTCCCATGCACCTCCAGGTATAGCATGGGCAGTGAACAACTGCAGATTGCTTTCTAGCTCCTACCAAGGAGTCCTTAGCCAGTCATAGGTAGTGGGTGACCTGAGCCCACACCGAAGCTCTTCTCAATAGGCCCCAGAACCAATATATTTGGAGGTTGAATTTAGACCACAGCAAAGCACTGTGAATTAACCCCTCGATCAATGCACAAAGGGTAGTCTCAACAGGTACCGGAGCCCATTGGGATGAATCTCATTCAGTAGAATAATCCCCCCACACTGCAGCCCATTAGCTATGGATGAGGCCATACCCCACAGCCAATCATCCTGTGGGTCAATTCTACCACTGATGTGCCAATAGCAATCAAGGCTCAACTATAACAGGAGGGTACACACAATCCTCACAAGGAACATTCCTGGAGCACCTACAGCAGGTGACCAGGGAGACTGTGCAGACAAAATGAAGAATCAAAGAAATATGTTCCAAATAAAACAAGAGTAGAAAACTCCAGAAAAAGAACTGAACAAAATACAGGCAAATAACCTACCAGATACAGAGTTCAAAACAATGACTATAAGAAAGCTCAAGGAACTTAGAACTTTAACAAAGAGATAGCAAGCATAAAAAAAATACACGTATAAACCATAAGAAAGAACCAGTCAGAAGTGAAGAATACAGGACTGAAATGAAGAATGCATTAGAAAGAATCACCAGCAGAATATATGAAGCATAGGATCAAATTCGTGATTTGAAACACAAGGTAACAGAAAACATCCAATTAGGACAGAAAAAAAAAAGGTTCAAAAAAAGAGGATAGTTTAAGAGACTTCTAGGACAATATCAACTATAATAACATTCACATCATAGGGGTACCAAAAGGAGAAGAGAGAGAGAGCAAGGGATTGAGAACATTTTTTTTTTTTTTGCTTTTTGGTATGTGGGTAGCTCCCTGACTGGGAATTGAACCCAGGCCGCAGCGCTGACAGCACCAGCACTGAAGCCTTAAGCCACTGTACCATCAGGGAACTCCCTGATAACATATTTAAAGAAATGACTGAAAACTTTCCTAAACTGGCAAAGAAAATTGACATACAAGCCCAGAAGTGCAGAGAATCCCAAACAAGATGAAACCAAACAGACCCACACCAATACACATTACAATTAAAATGGCAAAGGTTAAAGACAAAGAATCCTAAAAGCAGCAAGAGAAAGGCAACTAGTAATATATATATATATATATATATATATATATATATATATGAGCTCTCAGATGATTTCTCAACAGAAACTTTGCAGGCCAGAAGAGATTTGCATGAAATATTCAACATGATAAGAAGCAAGGACCTACAACCAAAATCACTCTACCCAGCAAGGCTATCATCTAAAATAGAAGGACAGATAAAGAGCTTCCCAGACAAGATAAAGCTAAAGCAATTCATTACCACCAAACCAGTAATACTACAAGGCATGTCAGAGGCACTTCTTCAATACAGAAAAATAAATAAAATAAAAAGATCAATTATGAATAATAAAATGGCAATAGCCACATATATATCAACAATACTTCCAATATAACTGTATCAAATGTACCAATCAAAAGATATAGGTGACTCAATGAATAAGAAAACAAAACCCTTACATATGCTGCCCATAAAAGACTAACTAACTTCAGATTAAAAGACACACACAGACACAAAGTAAAGAGATGGAAAAAGACACTTCATAAAAATAGAAACAAAAAATAAAACAAACAAACAAACAAAAAACTGGGGTAACAATAGACAAATATTGTTAAAAAATAGATAATTTTACAGACAAAATAGACTGTAAAACAAAGGATATAATAAGAAATAAAAAAGGAGCCAATAATCTCACTTCCAAGTGTTTATCGAAGAAATACAAAATACTACTTCAAGAGGACTTGTGCATCCATATGTTCATTGCAATATTGTTTACATTGCCAAGATGTAAACAATCAGTGGATGAATGGATAGAGGGGGTAGTACATAGATACAATAGACTACTGTTTGGCCATGGAAGGGAATGGGCTCTTGCCTTTTGCAGCAACATGGATGGATCTGGAGGGTATTGTGCATTGAAGTGTCAATCAGAGAAAGCCAAATACAATGTAATTTCACTTATATATGAAATCTAAAGAACAAAATAAATAAAACAGAAACAAACTCATAGATACAGAAAACATTTAATGGTAGCTAGATAGGAGAGGTTTAAAGGTATGGGTTATAAAAGGGGAAGGGATTAAGAAGTACAAATTGGTTGTTACAAAATAGTTATGGGGGTGTAGGGTATAGCATAAGGAATATAGTCAATAATATTTTCCTAACTGGGTATGGTGTCAGATGGGTACTAGATTTGTTGAGGTGATAGATAGTAGGTAGTTGAAGGGCAGGGTAAAAAAGGTGAAGGAATTAAGAAGTACAAATTTATAGTTACGAAATAGTTATGGGTATGTAAAATAAAGCATAGGAAATACAGTCATTGATATGTCAATAACTATGCATAGTATCAAGTGGGTCCTAGACTAGTTGGGAGGATCACTTCTTAAATTTTATAAATGTCTAACCTCTATGCTGTACATTTAAATTAATTTAATAAATTAATATAAAATAATATTGAATTTCAAATGTAATTGAAAAATTGAAAAGGAGGGGAAAGGTCAGGAGGAACAAGAGGTCCAAATGTTCAGTATAAATCAAGTCCTGAGGATATAATATACAGCACAGGGAATATAGTCAATAATGTGATTATATAGTATGATGTCGGATGATTGCTGAACTTATGTTGGTCACTTTTTTGCGTATATAAACGTTGTGTAACTATGGTGTATACTTGAAACTAATGTAATATTATATGTTAGCTATATTTTAGTAAAAAATAATTTTAAAATAAAATAAAACAATTCTAGGCTAAGAAATCTTACATAAACACTAAAACAAGGCAAAGGGGGTATTAACCCATTTCCTGTTGGTCCTGAAAATACTCGCCAGAGGTGCTTGCAGATGCCTTGTTTACCCCAAGACGATTCACAAATTACAGTCTTAAACTTACCCCCAAAGTTCCTTGCTGGGAAATTCATCACATAAAAAATATTATTAAATACTGATCATCATATACACTTCTGTTAGCTTAATATTAAAGACCAGTTTCTAGAAATAACTCCAAGAACAGTTTTTATATTTCATTTTCACATTGAAAACCTTGTTAATGTATAAATTAAATGAATGTGGTAGCAAGCTGAATGATTTGTTTCTAAATGGGAAATATTAACCATACAATCTCAAAAGCAATATAGAGAAAAGATTCGATATATGTGTCTTCTATATATTTCAGTTATTAGCACATAGTAAGATACAACTCATCACTCAAAACTGATTGTTTTACTTGTACAGAAGCCAGTAGTATAACAGCAGTTATCTTTTCAGCTCATTAATGTCCACCTGCATGCTGGTTTTCATCATAGATACCATGTACCCTCCATTGAACTAATTCCTCAACTATTTAGGAAATTCACACAAATATTTCACACAAAGCTTTTGGTAATAAATTATCCAACATATTTCACCTAGGTCAAACTCCATAGCTGTACATTTTAAAGACCATGAATAAACTCTCAACAAGGGATATTTGAAACTATTCAAAGCCCAAGTTTGTGAGTAAGACAAAAGCTAAAAAGAAAATAGATGAAGTCATGCCATATTCTGTTGAAGAGCACAAGATGCCAAGTAGCAGTGATACAGCAGCAAGAAGCAAAGAGGCTTCATTAATACACTGCAAAATGCCAGAATGCCACACAAAACAACACTTAGTTTCCAAACCAAAAAAACAAAAAAAAAACAAAAAAAAAAACCAAAAAACACAGAGTTTGCCACTGTTGATTTAAGTAGCATCTGCCTAATAATTCCTGGAAAGCACATACTTGAGCAGTTGTTGAGATTTGGAAATGCAAATAAGCTCTCTCACAAATGTATTCCTATTACAATTGCCATAACTTCTGGCTGAGTTTCACAATAATAGCGATATTTAGCCATTATAGTAACTGAAATGTATAAAGTAATTAGTAGTAACAAAAAGGTATATAAATAACAGTTACTTAGGTGATAGCCAAATCACAATTTAAAAAAAAGTATAAAGAGAATTATTACTGTGTTTTTATTCCCCCGTTTAAAAATCAGTTTAATCTAGTTCCAACAATAAGTCATTTTAAAATGGTAATTTTCTGTCACAAAAATATTTACCCTGTGAATATTTATTCAGCACCCTGTATATTAGGTATTTATAATATAAAAGAAAAAAATTCCTATAGTTATTTCTTTATTGCAAAATCTAAAATAATTAATGGAATAAAGAGGTTAAGGGAAAATGTTCAACCTCACAACTCCCTAATTTTGTTAAATATATATCTGAAGAGACAATATGATATTATTCAGTTTCCTTAATGTAACAATCTAAAAATAGTAATATATTCTGACTAGCCAAAATTTCATGTTTGACAGTCTAAGTACTGTGAATTGTCAATTTTCAAAGAATTATAATGTCAAAAACATGGCGCAATTAACATTCACTATATACTAAACCTAATCTAACTTGTCTCTATGAGTTGAAAAGGTATTTCAAATTCTTGGTTAGCAAAATCATATTTTTTTTATTGAACATTCAATTAAATTTTACAAACATGTAATGATCCTGTTAGGTAACAAGAAGTGTGCTAGGAGAAGACTCTAAGAAAACAACATACATTCTCTTTTGGGGAGAAGAACAACTAAAAAGTCACAAAATATATTTTAATAAGCATTGTGTTAGAAGCTATAAGGGCTCAAAAGAGGTATTTAAAAAAATGTTTTCTACAGAAGGAGGCTTTCTTTTCTGAGCCCTCCCAAAGCTGGCCTTGAGACAAGAATTTGAGTATTACTTTATTTGAGAGGTGATCCCAGGAAACACCAGCAGGAGAGTGAGAAAGTAAGACAAAGAAGAGATAGAGTCCACTAAATGTGTATTATCAAGCAAATTCCCACCTGGTTAATCCAACTGGGAAAAGCTAGGAAATGGTGTGAAATGTATTTCTCAGATTCCTCTTACTCAAGGCAGAATGAATTAAAGTATTTATATACCATTAAACATCAGTCTTTGTTTGAGTTCTGTTTATTGGGGTGTTAATTTTCTCATACTTCTCACCTGCAGAGGAAGAGAAAGCCCTCTGATCAAAATTTTAAAAAACTTCAGGCACTGATATTATAGATACTCACTGATCTCTATGGTAAGGTGTATAAATGTGGCGTTCATTTTATTTTATTCCAAACATTCTTTAACTACACGGAGATCTCCATCATTTTTCCATTCACATGTCTCACTTCTCACTTTATGTTAATTAGAGTGTGGGGCCAATCATAAAAGTTATTTATTTACAAATGTCCCCAATATCTTTTTCTTTCTTTTCTGTCTTCATACTCATCTGGAAAATTCTAGTCCTGGTTAAATCTAATCTGTTCTACTTTGCATCAAAACCCAGCAGTGGACTGCTGGAGAAAAACACACAACTCTAGTGACTGCTCTCAGAGTCATGACCATAAACTTCAAGGGGATCCTGAGCACGGCCCAACCATCCGCCTATTGTCCTATTCTCCACTCTCAAACTTTACTATTTTATAGGCTCATTGATCAAACTTAGAAAACCATGTCCTAACTGATGGTGTTGCATCTTATTTCATAGAGAAAATAGAAGCGATCATAAAATAACATTGTACGTCATCTTATCACAACTAAGTCTACTCAGTTTTCTCCATTTCCATTAGTGTTATCTTCCTACCTAGTACAACTAATAAACTTCCTCTGTTCCTGTGGCCAAACATTCCCATTATACACTGGATCACAGCCCCTTTTGCCAAATCAAGAACTTCATTCTTGGAGTTATCTATCCTCCCTAGAGAACTTTCATATTTCTATCTGATTAGGATTAATTGCATCAGCATTTGAACATAACCTAGAAACAACCATAGCGGTGTGAACTTCAGTAATTAAATAGCACATTAAGTAGTATTTCTAAGGCTCAGTTACTTCATCAATCAAAAAATAATAACACTTTCCTTTTTCGATTATTTTTAACATTAAGTGAAATGAAACCCAAAAGCTCCCTAAAATGTTTGAAATTAATTAATAATTTATTAATACTCAATTATATAGTTAATAAAATTAAAATAGCTCCTCTCAAGCATTTCTTGATTTGTGAACTCATTTTGGGAAACATGCTCCTCCTCAAAGCTTACTGTGGGAGAATGTATTTTTTTTCTTCTGAAAATAGCTACAGCAATATTTGTGGGGCCACATGTTCTAGAACCTTGTCAATCCTCCATCAAGAAGTTGAGTCTATGTCTTTCTCTCTGTACCTGGGTGTGTCTCTGGGAATGTTTTAACTATAGAGCATGACAGAATCAGACCTATGTGACTATTAAGGCTAAGTAATCAAGGTGATCAATGGTGATAGAGCATCTCTCTCTCTCTCTCTCTCTCTCTCTCTCTCTCTCTCTCTCTGTCTGTCTTTGACTCACTCACCCTTGAAACTGAGCCAAGGAACACCAGGCCACATGGACTAGTCAACACTGAGACAAACTGAGGCCCCTAACACTTAGTCATGGCTGAGCTTTCAAGATGACACACTTACAGCACCACCTTGGGAGCTATGTAAATTACCAGCTATGTAAGAATCTGGAAGAATATTTTCCACCCTTCAAATGGGCCACCCCACATGGGTTGTGTATAATGATAATTACTCAATATTTTAAAGAGATTTCTACATGGAGTAACATTCCCAGATTGGATTGTTGGTACAAAGATGTTGTGAAATGAAAAGGGATCTTTGAAACCCCAAAATTATTATAACAAGGCTGAGAAAATAACTTACCTCCAAACACTACCTCTTTCTTTGGCCTCTCTCTGTATCTTCTTCACATTGTCTTTGCTCTGTCCCTAGTCTCTGCTTCTTATGAGAACTCTTGTTTATTAGGTTAGAGCCCATTCATATGACCTCATTTTACTTTAATTACCCGTTAATTACCTGTCCAGTCTCCACACGTAGTCACATTCTGAGGTTCGGGGGGATGTATTATTTCAAAATATGAATTTGGGAGAGTCAGTTCTACCTAAAACACCACTATTTTGGGGTTTCTTCTTATGCAGCAGTAGGTAACTAAAACACTACCCTGTTTCCTGATCATATCCTAACATCATTTACACTACAGTTTAATTGGCTCCTCACTTGTTTTTCTTTTCCACTCATTTTTGAACTATTTGAAGGCTAGGACTTTACTTTTTATTTTTGTAGCCACTGTTCAAGGCACAAAATTCACAATCAAGAGTCCTGGTCCATGATGAATCGTTAGGGTAAGACTGATTATTAAATGAGTTCTTTAAAGATTGTGCTATGTTCTCTATACCCTTCCTCAATATGAATTTCTCATAAAACTGTCTATTCAGTTCTATAATCTACTCTGTAATGGAAGAGGAAATGTCACTTTTTCTGGCTAATGCTTCTCCACCCAGTATTCAAAGCCCTCCAATTTAACAACTCCAATCTATCTTTCCTGCCTTATCTCCCACCTCTCTCCACCATGTGCACTGCACTTCAACAAGTTTGAGCCATATGCTCTTTCTTCATCACATTCCAGATTTTTTCTACTCTTGGCTATGAATAAATTGATAAATAAGCAGAGGCCTACTTCCTTTTGGACATTTTTCTTGATTGCTTATAATAACCTAAGGTGATTATTACTTCTGACGCTCCTCTGCACCATTTTGTACTTTGGGAGCCATGATATTCTATAACATAGTTTATTCATGTGTAAAGTTTTTGTATCCTAGTTCTTGAGTTTTAAACTGCTATGAGTAGGAAGTACTTTATGTTCATATTTATACTTTGTCAAGTCCTGAGGATAACATTTTGCACACACACAGTAGATTCTCAAATATATGTTAAACATTAATTAAAAACTAACTTCAGTCTTTTCTCTTTATGGATATTAAGTATTTGATTTCTAAGGGTTTTCTTAGTGGTAAAAATCATTAGGATAAATAGATATAGAAAGAAATATTTACAAGGACTCTAATTAAGCATAATAAGTTCTCTTTGACTTTTGCAAATAATATGCCGGTATATAATTTAGAATTGATTAATTGACGGTTTAATTTCAAGATCTGAAATTATTTATTTAATTATTTTGGCTCTGGTGCTACAGTTATTATTTTAGATATTCCATCAGTTATGATGTATGTTAAGTTCTTCCCACTTGCTTTACAAAACATGTGTTTTCCTTTAGCATACCCCCATCTACTCAAAGGTTATCTTTCATATCTGCTCATCATACATGTTTCTTTGAATTCAATTAAGATTTTAATTTTTTTCTCACCTCTCCCCAACCTATGAAACTTATTGCATTGTGCAAATACATAAGGACTCATCTACACTATCAATATACAGGAGCCGGCACAAATAACACCCCTTTTTATGAGCTGGTAACCTATACCAAATCTTTTATTACAAAATCATATGCATATATGATTATGATTTTGTAATAAAATCATATGCATGTAGATTATGATTTTGTAATAAAATCATAACTCAAGTCCGGGGGTTACTTCTGCGGGACGCTGTATTTTGGCAATAAACATAATATATTCTCAGAAAAACCACTACATTGACATCCGTAGTGTTGATCTGCCTAATTGTAAAAAGATCTATTTGGAGTATGAAATAATCCCTTAATTGATATTTAACATCAAAGTACATTCTTCACTTGAAACAATTTGGGCAATTTCTTTGACCAACATTAACATTTCATGTGACTTAGTGAAAATACACATTTCATGTGTATATAGATACTGGCTACAGAATAGCTTAGAGAATTTTCAGCAAAATTGTGTTGTCTCAGAACTATTTACATCTCTTGTTTTTATTATTATATAATTATAATGTTGTAAATGTCAGTTCTACAAAAAAAATAAATAAATGGGAAGATGAGTTACTAAAAGCTATGTATTCTACAACATCTCTGATCAGTATTGAATGGTTGACTAGGTAAAGTCACTCAAGTAGCTAGGTAGAATTTCTTATCCTGCTTTTCATAGAGTGATTAAAATAATTGCTTATGTAACATCTTTTTTCCTTATTAGATGTTGAAAAACCACTTCAGAAATTTTATTTCACATTCCTAATTTAAAAAATACTTCTATAGTTAAAGAGATTTTAGCAATACTGTTATTATAAGAATTTCTAAAGTTTCTTTTCTGTGTTATTGAATGTCAGTTAATTCTTAAGCCCATCTTCCTCATCTTCTGAACAATGTCTCATTAGAAAAAAAATTACACAATTCTTATCAACCATAATTAGATGCCTACCAACACAATAATTATTAAATTAATTAACCTTTAAATTTGTGTATCAATAAAGTGGAAAATGTTCATTGTAATCGGTTTTTAAACAAAATTAAAAGTAAGATTCCAAGCCAATGTTTTTGGTTAAAATATTTTACTTTGAAATGAAAATTGCAAAACAAATAATGACTAAAGTATGTCTCCAACTATTAGTAGCTGTATCCCTACTACATAGCATAAGAAATACTGTTTAAATTATTGTCATGTTACATGATCAAGAGTCAACTAAAGTGCCTGTAAACAAAGAAGTTCTTTGGTCCAATTTAGACCTTTTTTTAAGTCCCAGAAGTGTAGAATTCACTTAATTGACACCATGATAAATGATTCGCCAATCTAATTGGTATAATTATAACACCAAGAGGCAACATAGTGTAATGTATTTAAATATATTTTCCATTTAAATAGTGTTTTTTTACATGCTTATTTCCAGTAGTTTACTACAACACGTCGTTTGACTCCTAATACTTCCTAGCACACTTTAACTCCATATCTATGTTTAAGAAACATAATGCTGTATGTGCTCTTCATGATTTTCATTCATTTGGAATGAGATTGAAAACTTAGTAAATCAAGGCAGACTCTTCAACTAAAATTTATCAGAGCTATGCCTGAAAATACCTTGCGTTTGCCAAAATATGTGAAGCCCTTATCCTAATCTTTTGTAAAGTCTATAATCTCCTTCATAGTCCTCTGATGCAAAATCTCACGAAGAAAAAGTTAATAATTATGAAGTTCGTGTCTCTTTCCTTCCATTTCTTTAGCAAGAACGATGAATGTCTTATAAAAGTTATGAAGTGGAAAAAATATCTATGTCATAGTTTTCCATTTTCATGTGATATAAATTTCAATGAAAACTTACAGATTCATAAGAAAGAAAATTAAAAACAAAGTTTTTCTTCAGAATTTTTCAAGTTTTTCACAAATTTGTCCTATCGCTAGACTTTTGATCTGCTGGTAATGTTAGAGTAATAGAGAATTAGTTCTAACATATTTGTCAAAAATATGAAAGAACTGAGGACTTAAACAAATGTAGAAGGTACACAATTAACAATGGTTTTGAATATTGGCTTTCTGTATAGATTTGCTTGGCTGCAATTAAGTCTTTTGTGTGGTTCCCACCTTCTTTCTCTCTGAAAGGTATTTTCTTTGAATAGCTTTAAATCCATTCCTGTGGAAATTAAAATTAAACATAGTAATTCTAATTGCCTGAAACTAATTTCAAATTTTAAATTACTGGTTATATATAAATTTGCACTCTGTATCATTAAATAAATATTACATTTTAATGGTGATAACCAATAGACAATCTGACTTCCTTCTCTCAGATAATGCTTATTACATTTACTTGGATCATCATCTTCTGGCATTACAGTCTTCTTGAAATCTAAAGCTTGGTTGAAGTTTAGCTATGAATGTACCATGATATCCTCTGCCAGAAATTTGTCATTTAAAGCTTGTGATTGTTTAGTTCAAGTTAGTAACAGAAAGATATTCTTCCATAGTTTGTACTACAGGGGTTAAATCTTTAAAATTTTTAAAATAAATTTGGAGTGGTCATTTTGGGTTGTAATAATAAAAATTCTGAATATTTTATGTCTTTGAAAAGTTAAGCTTTTTAAATTTTTTTCTCTCTCAGGAGACGTAGAAATTTTCCTTATATGAGACTGAATTTCAATTAGATCTGTTTCCTGAAATAGTTCTTTCAGGCCTTGTATGTTTTTTGGTAAGTTAGAATTGTGTATGTGTGTGTGCCATGGACAACGCTAAATTACAGGGGGAAATCAAGGTAATTTGAATGCCATCACACTATCCAAAGGAAAAGCATACCTTTCTATATAAAATTCAGTCACAAATAGAAAATAGAAATTTCTTTCTGATCAAACAGGGCCAGGAAGTGATCAAAATATATGGTTTTGTAGTAATAAATGTTTGGCAAGAGATTGTCAGTTTTAATCTTTGTATCTACCAAACGTCTTCAACCTTTAAGGTTTTCCAAAATGTCCATTTTTCCAAAATGTTTCTTGTTTTTTTGTTTGTTTGTTTGTGTTTTAATGTGGGTAGTTCCCTGGCTGGGAATTGAACCCAGGCCACAGTGTTGATAGTGCTGAAGCCTACCCACTACACCACCAGAGAACTCCCCAAAATGTTTCTTAAGATTTTTGCACATGAAGAAATGAAAATAAAAAGCATAGGAGAATTTAAGTTATACCTAAAGAAAATTTTTGGAATTGGGTGGTTATCATATGTAATATAAATATACATTAAAAATTATACTTAATTTGTGAGACCATTCATAGATTCATTTAGAAATTACAATTAAAAATAATATTTTGATAACCAACACTGAAACAATGCAAAATGTATATATTACTTTGAATTATTTTCTTATGCTGCTGCATATTCAGAGAACAGACTAAAAATAAAAATAAAGATTATTATGATGATCATGATAACAAAAGATAATATTTGTTGAGTTCTTTATTATTTGCCAGTCATTATGTTAACACATTATCTACATTTTCTCATTATGTTTTATGTAGATAATATATTTAACTTTAGTAGATAAAGAAAATATATATGTACCTATCTCATATATATTTTTCCTACTTTTTAAATAGACACTATGGTTAAATAAGTATGCAATTCTTATTCTTAAATGAACTTTATTCACTCACAAAATATTTCTTAACATGTTGTAAATTTAAAATTTATCTCTTCAGTTTACCATTAATTTAAATATATTTATTAGACCCTTGGGGTTTTGTCAATGAACGCAAACTCTTTTCAGTGGGTTTTCTTATTCATTGGTAACATTTCATATTGAAATCAGAAGATAGAGGCCTATGACAAAAGTCACTCATAGTTAATCAGTGCTAAGAAAAAAGTTAATTGTAGACATTCTCTTAAATTGACTAATAGGTTTGCATTTTCAACTGATATTAACTCAAACAACAAGAAACTACCATATTCTAATTAGATGAACTCAGTTAATAAAACTATCTTTATAATTATCTCAGAAGTTAAGACTTTCAAATCACCACAGTTTAGATTGAAGCAAAAATAATAAGTAAAATGCCTTTAATTATATCAACTACTGCTAAATTTCAGTAATTCAATCTCATATGGAATTTAAATTAATACAAAATTAATATTAGAATATATATGAAGTAGAATGACCCTGAAATATAATATATTTGTGCCACTTGGCCTTCTTGAACAAACTTTTTAACTTTGTGAGTCTTGTAACGTATACTTACATGTAAAATCTTCTGATGTGTGTGTGTGTGTTTGTGTTATTTCAGAAACTTTATCTTTGCGTTGGGTATGCCAGTTTAATTTGCCTGACATAGATAATTCTTTTTAACATATCTTGTCTTCTTCGAACTCTTAGAAGTGGTTTTCAACATACTAGGTGACACTACTTCAATGGTTCTAGGTAATTAGACTAAATTAGACATCCTATCCAAGATGATCTAGTCAATAGTCAATCAGAGTCTCCCTCAATTATGTGAAATAAGAGAGAGAAACTATGGTCAAACAGCAAAGGATTCTGAATTGAACAAGTTATGCAAACTTCTTGGCCAATTAGCATATTAAAGCCATTGGCAAAATTATGAATAAATAGACTAGGGGGGCAAAAAACCCTAAAAAACTCAACTGCAAAATCAAGAGATGTGTTGGATCAGAAAGGCATGAGCTAAAGGCGTAGCTTTTTAAGATGTTATTTCCCATGAGTCCACATTTCACTTCTTCCAAATGCTTTTGCAAACTTTCCCTGCTTCTTTTTGTTGAAATTTGTTGAATGGATGTTTTTACTTTACAATCAAAATAATTTGATTAGAACAACAACCTTTGATTTATATATAAATTTGAGCCTTCTATCATTGTGTGGATAATTACATGTTTAGTGGTGATAATCAGTGTACAATTTGACTTCTTTCTCTCAGATAAAACTCATTACATTTACTTTGAACATCATCTTCTGGCATTCCAGTCTCCTGGAAACCTAATTCTTTGATTGAAATTAAGTTGTGGATATACCATGACATCTTCTGCTAGAAATTTTTCATTTTAAGCTTGTGATTGTTTAGTTCTATTTTTTTTTTGTTTTGCCTTTATTAAATTAATGCATTTTGGCAAAAACCTTAGTATATCAAGCCCAAGTTACATTTATATAATTATAACCCATTATTTTGTGTTAGAAATCACATTTACGTACTATAAAACTGGCAGAGTTTCTCTTGGAAAAAAAAAAGAAAATACACTGGTGGTGTTTAAGTGTGAAAGGAGAAGCTTCCAAGACATGCTAGCATGGGGATCCACATGACACAGCAGCTGAGGGCGTGGAAGGCAGGGGTAATGAAATATATGAAATATTTTAAGGGCAGTGACTCAAGCAACGTGAAGTGTGTGGGTGTGTATGCATGCACACACATGCACATACACACACACGTACAGAAAACATCTTTCTAGTAAAGTGACTAGTGTTTTGAAGGCAGGACTGTTTACCTTTCTTACACTTCTCAGGGTCTTGAACGGTAATAAATGTGTATGAGGAGACAAATGAACAACTGACTTCAAGTTTTGTCTTATTCTGTGACTTTGGGGAAACCATTTAATCTGGTTTACATTGTAAATGCCTTTTAGAGTTATAATAAACTACAGCGCCATTGGGCATGAAATATATGAGTGACTGAATGAATGAATGAATGAATGCTTTTCAAGAACCCTTTAGTACCTATGTTAGGTTAACAAACAACCTTAAAATTAAAATCTAGTGACTTATGTCTTCTGCCACCCCTTAACAATATTGATTTCTTGTTGACATTACATGTTAGCTGCAGGCAACTGTTGGTCTACCCTATGTGTTTTCTTCATTATGGAATCCAGACTGAAGGAGAAGCTCCTTGCTGGACATTGCTAATCTGGTTGCAGAGACAAAAGAGCAACTGCAGGACAGTGATTATGCCTAAAGGTGCTGCTCAGCAGTGACACAAGTCTTCCCCTTACGTGTCACTGACCAAAGTTGTTCACACAGCAGACCTGCCTCAGTGTGGTGAAGGTCTAATTCCTCACAGGAAACGCCACTGCAGATCACACAGAAGTGGTGAGAAACACGACCTTACTTGGTGGCAGTAGCTTCTCAGTCCTTTATTTCTGATGGCTCTTGGATTTGGTTTCTGCAGGAACATTATTTTTCATTTTTCTCCTTGGCTATACCTGAAGAAGCTATCCGAGAGTATCTCCTCCGTGGGAGCTCAGACGGTTTTTAAGTCTATTTTATGCCGGTGGAAGTTTGGATTCCCAAATTGAGGCTACCAAAAACCACATAGGATTTTCAGTCACATTTGAATTTTGATAAACGACCAACATTTTAGGGTGCGTATGTCTGAAATATGGTAGGGGACATTGTTATTTGTTGTTTACCTGAAATTCAAATTTGACTAGTTTTCCTGTATTTTTATTTACTAACTGGCAACTCTACACACACACAAAATTCAAGTCTCGGATAAAATTTGTTTAATTTAGTGAGCTGGCACAACGCTCTCGAAAACATGACATTGTG